>VURO01001045.1:3572-32390 GCA_015108175.1 Pelvicachromis taeniatus
ATACACCACTAAAAAAAAAAAAAAAAACAGACGGAGGGGACGCTGGATCAAAGTATAACCCTCAGGGATCTCATCACTCTGTCCAGTTCCTGAGCAAAGCTGCAAGGAGCAAATGTACTGAAGGTGGACGTGTTCAAATACCAGGTTAACAAAACAGAACAGGTGAAGAAGAGAGTGCAGGAAAGATAATTTGGAGACTGGGAATGACGAGAAAGGGAGGATGAACTGAAGGTGGAAGACTAAGAGGTTACACAGTTGGTGTGACAAGAATAGGACGCTGGGGTTATGTTGAGACGATCCATCATGGTGACCCTAAAGAAGAAGACGTCTGCTCCCTTTTCCTGGACTGTATTTCACTGACACACCACACACGCACATCAGCATCAAAAATTTTACTTTTCGTTTCCAAAATAAACCAGAGAACTGCAAACAGCATTCTGCTCTCAACGCCAACAAAACATTAAAGTACATTCATTGCAAATGTTCTGTATTCATGCAGCACTTTCAAAGAAGGGAGCATCATTCTTTCGCAAACAAGAAACACACAACAAAGACATGAAAAGGCACGAGACTGAGCAAATTCATGCCCGTCTGATTTAACAAGGCAGCTTACAGCTCAGACCGCACGAGAAAATCTCAAGAAAAATTCACTGGTGGTGAAATCTTTGACAACATTTCTTCTAGTCTAAGAAAAAGTTTTTAAGATGGACGTCATAAATCAATCAAATGGAAGCTTTTTAAAGTGGAAGTTTCACTGAGTAAAGAGGACCACTTCACAGCACTGCAGAGAAACTCGTTTCCACAATCACTTACTAGTAGCCTATTAAATCTGCCTGGGTGTCTTCCACTGTTAAAATCCTTTCATGTCTTGCAAGAACAGGTTTAAATAAAGTTAATGAAGTTTCTCATCACCCCTCTGATTACTGAGAGGTGCAGGCGATGTTGGCGTGGTCTCACATTTTGGAGGTTTGTAGGGCAATGTGTGCACTGAGCAGATGATGTTTACAGTTTGGCCAGGGCCTTCTCCAGCATCTCCACGTCTGCGTCACCATCTTCACCCTTACTCCCGCGGGCGCTGCACTCCACGAACTCCACCTTCAAGGGCAGCTGGCTGAACTCAAAGTCTTTGCCTTTTTTGCCCAGGTACATGCTGCCGCCTACGGAGCCGTCCTGAGAGCTCAGTGCTGCCGAGCGAGTCACTCTCAAGGTGTTCCTGCAAGAAAACCACACGGTGTTGAAGAAGAATCTTTTACTGTACCACAGACCTGTAGGGTTCATTTTAGATTCAAGACTTAAGGCACCCAGATTCTAGTCAATATTTTTTACATTATGAAAATATAATACATAAAATTATCTAGGGAAAACATTTGAGGCAATAAATGAATAAATAATAATAATTTGGGTTATGCCTACCAAACCGCCATCTTTGATTTAGTGTAAGGCCAAGATCCATGTACTGATACATTTAAAAAATCAACATTGATTGTTGAAATACCGTATATCTTCCAATAGTAGCCCTGGCATTTATTCAAAAAATTAGTCGGACAGCCCGGCGCTTAAAAGAGACCGGCGGTTGTTGGAGATCGGCTCTTATTTTCTTCTCAGACGGAATGTGGATGGGTAAGACGGTGACGCAGTTCATTTGGCGGTAAAATACGGTATGGTACCGTATTTACAGCCACAAAATGTAGGCAACAACAGCAAATGAACATTTCAGGATTTAACAAAATTATCAGTGGAGACGAAAAGGCAAAATGACCGGCGCTTAAAGGAGATCGGCTACTCCTGGAGACCGGCGTCTATTTGTCTTAACATGTTCTCAAACCCGGCGTTTATTAGAAACGGGCGTCAATAAGAGACAGGCCACTACTAGCAGATATACGGCATATCAAATTTTTTTTAGAGATCATATTTTGAATAATATGCAAAATGAAGACTACGTTATAATAACATAAACATATATCGTCTTTGGACTGTGGGAGGAAGCTGGAGTACTCAAAAAAAAACCCACGCAAACATGGGGAGAACATGCAAACTCCACAGACTAAGGATCCGACCAGGTGGTGCATTCAAACTCAGGACCTTCTAGTTGTGAGGCAACAGTGCTATTTATGATGTGGAGTTCACATATTCTCACCGTGTCTGTGTGGGTTCTCTCTGGGTGCTCCGGCTTCCTCCCACAGTCCAAAGCCATGCAGTTAGTGGAGTTAGGTTAACTGATGATTGTAAATTGCCCATAGATGTGAATGTGAGTGCGAATGGCTGTCTGTCCCTCTGTGTGAGGCCTGCGACAGACTGGAAACCTGTCTAGGGTGTTAACTGCTCAGCTGCACCGGGTTCAAAAATTTGTGTTGACCGTTTAAAAAAAAAAAAAAAAAAAAAAAAAGTGCACAAAAGAAAAGTCAACGAATGTGCGAAGGGTGCACGCAGTCGTAAGGTCACACTTCTGTGCTCAGCTGAACTGTCAAATGTACTAATTGCGATGGCCCTCTGCCTCAACCAAATTAATAAAATGGCAAAATTACTAAACAAAAACTGAAAAAGAACAAAGTGAAAAACAAAAAACGTCATATCTGCATTTTTAAAACAATCGTTGAATCCTGCTATGTGGCATTTATTATTTAATACTGTTTTATTCATTTACACCGAGAACCATGTTTAAGAAAAAGTTCCAGTGCTTTGCAATGGACAATAAAGTTTATTGTGACATTGCAAAAAATATTTATTGTATAAGAAGACAAAAAACAGAGTTACTTACAGCTCCTTTTCCAACTGCTGCTGGATCAGTTTAGCAGATTTTGCCATGGTGATGTCTGTGAAATACAGACACCAGTGAATAACCCAGATGTACTCAGAGTAAGCAGTGAAGGCTCACAGTGAACAGACATTAGGACATTCCTGCCTCAGAATGGGAGTACACACTCAGTGAACTGCAGTTACCTTACGTGACAGAAAACTATGAATCCTTCTATTTAAACATGAGAAAAACCAAATATAAGGGTTCCACCGGCTCTCTAAAAACTCTCTGAGGGATGCTGTACCTTGTTTGTTGCACGCCACCACGAGAGCCGGAGTATTTCTGGTGATCACGGCATCCGTCAATAACACGTACAGGAACTCAGCCACGTCTCTCACTTCCTTCTGAAAGATCGCGCTGTCCACTACAAATACAATCGCTCTGAAAAAGGGGACAGGGTGACGATAAGACAGATGTGATAAGGATGGACAATTACTTCTTTCACACAGGGTAAGGTAGGTTTGGATAGCTTTTCTCCCTTAACCAGTGAAATCATCATGTAAAAACTCGACTTTGTATTTACTCAGGTTATCTCTAACATTAAACTGTGCTTGATGATCCAAAACATGTATAGATAAAAATGGCTTCACCGTCTTTTTTATACAGTCTATGGTCAGAACATTTCATTCTGTGGAAGCGGTCAACATTATTTCATTCACCTGTCAGCAGTTCACACATACATCGCCTCACAGATCGTCATGCTCTCACCTGGCTGCAGACTTGAACTTCTCCAGGTACTGAGGACGAAGGCTGTCGTGGCCTGGCAGGTCTATGAGAGTCCAGGTGCTGCCCTGCAGACGGGGTGGACAAAACCAGAGGTGTAATCCCACCCTCACACGAGTTACTTCTGTCCGCTAACAGCCCTCAACTCACCCTGTCATTTTTGGCTTTGTATGGAGCACTGCTGTCAGTGATGGAGGTCTGTGTCCGCTTGAACTTTCCAGACAGCAGCTGGCAACACATGAAAAGCACACAAACAAACATGAGCTGCAGTGCAACCCCCCGCGTGCTTCCGGGCTCTGTCTCAGCATTAACTCACCCGGCTGAAGAGCAGGGTTTTCCCCGAGTCACACAGCCCCACCAGCAGCACGGAGGTGCGCACAGTCTTACTGGTGAGAAAGTACTTCAGAAAGACTGCAAACACAAAGCAAAGGCACACATTCAGTGCCTCATTCTCAACGTATCAAAGACACTTGCCGTCCGTTAGCCAAAAAATGTGTGGTAGCTGTAAGTTTGAATGACTTCCCGTGCACCGACAACCGTTGTTAGCTTCTTAGCTTGCTATTTAAGCTAAAGTATTTAAAGCACATATTAATTTATGAAAACAGTGCATGTTATTGTATTTCAACGTTAAAAAGCACTGCTCACATATCAGGTTTATCACAGACCCACTGTTTGCGGCTAACGGGGCTAAACTACACGCTTGGCCTAGCCTGCTAAGCTGCTAAGATGACTTCTTACCACAGGTGATAACAACCACCGCCAAAGCTACGATAACTCCGATCAGGAAGACCGGGTCCTGCTCTTCCAGCTGCTGCCGTAGGGACTCGATGTACGGTTCAAACGGAGATCCTGCCATCTCCACGTCTGCTTTCTCTCCCACGTTTCCACCGGTGTTGTGTGCCTCCATCAGTCCGTCCAAGCTGCTCTGAAATGAGACACGTCTCCTTCCCTCTAAAGCCTGTAGGGAGCCGCAGCGACCAGCAGGGGGCGCCCGCCGCTCAGCACATTCTCTGTAATGGGTCTGGATCTCAGACTGTATGTACAAGACATTACCAGCTAAAGGTAAATGACAGTTTCATGCCATGTTTATTTCTCTGGAAGTAAATAGAAGATGGTTTTCATGAGGAAAAGCAGAAAAAAATGTGTACCTGGTAAAGTAAAAGGTCAAAAGTTACTTAAGTCATATGACTCGGTTATCTTAGGTAATTAGGAAGTATAAAAACAAACAGGTAACTTCAACACTCAGGAAGTGATTCAAAATTAAAGCATACACTGCAAATCCGATGTAGTCCTCCATCTCCTTCTGACTGCTGCTCCATTTAATGTTCACCACAGCGGATCATCTGCCTCCACCTCACCTAAAACCTACCATCCTCTTCTGTCACACTTAGCCTCATCTGTCATGTTTGGAGTGATGTCCTCCTTCACTACCTGCACGAATCTTTGCGGACTTTTCCTCCTGCTAGAAACTCCATCCTTTGTCTAGTATATCCACTCTCCCTCCTGAGAGCTGACCTGAGCTGTCCCTCTGGTGTACTCATTTCTAATCTCGTCCATTCTGGTCACTCCCATTGAAAACCTTTACACATTCAGCTCAGCAGGTCTCACTGTCATCTTGTAAACTCCACTTTCACTCTTGCTGCTATCCTTCTGTCACAAATCACTCCTGATACTCACCTCCACCCACTCCACCCTCCTTTCACTCTGTTCTCTTCACTAATCTGGGCATGATATGACAATCAATTCATTTGTGTTATGTTTATATTTTGAATTCTGTGAATGTACTGTATAATGTGCTTTCCGGGGTTTCTGTTTTCAAGAGTAGTGATTTTGCTACCACGTTTTTCAGGTGAAACATTTGTTCGGATCCAGATGCCATTGTTATGGCTACATCGTTAAAATATGTATCTACCACGGCAAACGTGTGCAAAATATTCTCTTTTAAATTTGTATTTCCTTAAAACTAGAAACTGACTTTCTCAAAAAAAATAATAAAAATCAAAAAGCACCCTTATTTGATAGAGTGATGAGAACAGATATTTTGATCATATCTGTTACCCCGTCTCATGCCTCACGCAGGCTTTAAGAATTTAGGCTTTGTGGTGTAGTCTACGACACTGTAGCGTCAATAAGGGTAATCAAAGACATAACACAAGCCCATAAGAAATGCGTTAGCGCTCGCTAATCACTTGTGGCCATATCGTTCACATTATCTTATATGAAGACAGAGCTCGTGGTTTTCAATCGAGACCAGATGCGCTTTTACGCACTCCGTCTCCAGCCCTCACATTCAGCGCGCTTTTTACGCACACTGGATATTTGACTCCTCGGTCCTCGGCACCATGTCAAACGTCAGAAACGCAAATTATTCTAAAGGAAGAGGTTGTGTGCCATTCATTTCGGGCTCTTGAGTGGGGGCCCCGTTGTTTCACGCCGGGGAGAAGAGATGACCAACTCGTTAATGGTTTCAGTGGGATTTCCATAGATTTTTTACTTTTCTTTTTTTTTCCCCTCTTCCTCCATTCCGCTTCAGTAGAACTTCGACCAAAGAGGGATTTATAACTTCGGGATTTACTTGAAAACCGTCCGCGGTATCTCTGTCAGGGATAAATCAAACAATGATGCCTCTTTCTTTTCTCTGCGCGTTCTGCATGTGGATAAGTTTAGTCTGTCCTTCGCTGGGAACGGGCTTTGTTTATCACTTCCCGGGCATCACTTTACAGCGGCAGCGCATCAAATCGGAACAGAGCGGCGTCACGGGACCGCCGGGTACTGGATCCCGAACCCAACTCAGGTGCGCACACATTGGAGGGGTTGTAACGATTTAACGCAATTTCTTGTCAAATAAAAACGGATCTACTGGGAGATCATCTCTCTCTCTCTCTCCCGGTAATAATCACGATAACATCTCTTTTATTCCATCTTTTAGGAACTGGTGTCAGTACACTGTTTTCAAAACAGTGTCTTGTCAGGTGCACAATGGGACTGAAGCCACAGTGCAGAGAGTGTTTCAGAGCTGCCGGTGGCCCGGACCCTGTTCCAAAGTCATCAGGTATACTTTTGACTCCAGTCAAGTCAGATTCTTCACTGGTCTGTGAACTTTGCTTTTCACAATAAGTCATGAACGTGGGAGGTGCTGCCTGGTGGCTGGGGCAGATTTAGTGAATAAGTGGCTTTAAGCAAATTCAGGCATGGAGCCTCTGTTGTGAATTACTTACATCCCTAATCTGTCTGCCAGAAGAGGATCTTTAACTAAAGTGATACTGTTAATGCATGCAAGACAGCAGAAATAATTGTCTGAAAGTTTCTGTATGTATGACTGAAGCACCACCCACACAGTGAAATGAAGAGTTTCCATTTAAAAAGAGGCACTGAACCTGCACAAAATGGATAGGAAGTTATGCGTAAATGCATTCCTAATTGAAAGCTGGGGAGGCTCTTTGGTTCTTTTGGATTATTGTGTCCCCCCCGCCCCATTTTGGGTTCCCAGTCTATTGTCCACTGTACCAAGAAGCAAAATGCTTCATTTTGAATGAGTGTTTCTGCATCACATGTCCCTAATGTTAGCAAGTGTCTGTTCCAGCTACAGGACTGTGATCAGGCCGTCATTCAGGACTACCTACAAGCAAGTCACTGCACTGGAGTGGAGATGCTGCCCAGGATTTGTGGGAGAAGAGTGTCGTGAAGGTGAGTTTCCTCCTTTCTTTCTTTTGTATGATGCAGTCTTCCTTAGACTTGGACTCAAGGATCTGTAGGATTTTATCTGAGACTAATTTTCCCAGGGACTGAAACAAAGGCCATGTGTTATGCCTGAACCCATCTGCATCTTTTTAGCCGCACCATGCAGCTTTACCCACATCAGTTTCTCTTTTATATGTTTGCTGGTGTAGTTGGGTAGGTCGCTAATCACATGTGCCATATTGTGCGGCAGTCTTCATACAATTGTAGAGTTGCTTTGAATTAAAACTGAATGCCTTTGTTGGCTTGATTTGGGGAACTGGGACAGCAGGAAATCAACCCTGTGCGCTCTGGTTTTGTACTTTTTTCTTTTTTTTAAACATTTTTACAGCCATGCATTCAAGAAGCTTCAGTGCCTGGAAGGAGGATTAGAATCACATTCTCTCTCCTTGTGTGTCTTTTCTGTCTCTCTACTATGTGCACACAAGCTGATGTTACTCTTTTAACTGTAGTCAGCAGCAGAGGCAGCTGTCTCCCTGAATATCCTCAGAGCTAATAAAGTCAGAAGAATGAATGAAAAAAGGTCAGAGGAATGTCCAGCAGAGCAGCTTGTAAAGTGGGTGTCTCGATTATGGGCAGCGCTGCACCAGAATGCCACAGACCGCAGACTCCGGGCTCAGTAAAGACTAAAATCTTCAACCAGAGGCGAGTCACCGCAGTCAGGCTAAAGAAACAGTGGGTGAAAGGAGGTCTGATGCAGGACTGTGTTTGGCATGAAGTGTTTCAAAGAAAGTTTGAAGCTTCGCTGGCTGAGACAAAACTGTTTTAAAATGCACATTTATTTGAGCAGATTTTGAATGAAATTATTAAGTACATACACTAGCTTGGTACATATTATGGGGAGCTGGTACAGCCTGTCAAAATTAGTCCAAGATTAACAATTACCTCAAAGAGCATGTCGCTTATTGGTCATAATTACCCACACCTTGTTCCATTTTGCAGGATTATTCATTGTTGCCCTTGGATGGGCAAGATTTCCACAAAAGCACATTTTCGTACAAGTGGAATAAACACAGAAATGATTAGAAATCCTTTGGAAAAAGACTTTAAGATTAGCTGTATCCACCGAGTTTGCGATGCCAGAGATTCTGGTTCACTTGAGACCAAAGTGGTTGCAGGAGTGTGAAGAAGTAATCGGGCTGTTTATTTAACGTTTGCTGAAATGTATTTGCACTTTCTAATGGCTACGGAGCAGTGAGAAAATCACCTCCATATGGCGAGACACAGGGCCAGGTTGGACTCGGCGAGGAGACCTGAAAGACAGGGGCTGATGTCACTGACAGTCTGTTTCACACTGAGGAGTGGAGGGAGAGCTGGCGGGGGTCGATGTGTGGGAGTTAGGCTGCTGGAAGAGAAGAGAAGAGAAGAGAAGAGAAGAGAAGAGAAGAGAAGAGAAGAGAAGAGAAGAGAGGAGAGGAGAGGAGAGGAGAGGAGAGGAGAGGAGAGGAGAGGAGAGGAGAGGAGAGGAGAGGAGAGGAGAGGAGAGGAGAGGAGAGGAGAGGAGAGGAGAGGAGTTTCTTTCCCATATTCCAGTTGCCCAGGCAAAAGGGACCACAGAGGCCATTCTGTGAGAAAGTGGCCCCACTGAGATTAAGGAGCATGACACTCCTCCTCAATGTCCTTGTAACATACGTGACCATGTTAAGATCAGGATACAGCTCTGAAACAAAGACTTCTCCTCATATAGTTTTACAGCCGCCTTACTTCAGAAAGCATAGCTGAGAGGAGCAGAGGAAAGGTCAGGAAGCACGGCTGTTAGCGGTGACAGGAAAACATTTATGCTTTTTCTTCAGGCATTTTTGAGACGTACATGAAACAGCTGCTATTATCTGTAACAAACAAATAGTTTTGGAAAGCTAATTAATCCTTCATGCTTTTTTATGGGGCTTGGCGTCATGAGCAGCTGAGCCAGCTTTGGTGATTACAGGAAAAAAGAAAAATACGTGGCCTGTGAAAACTCTTAAAACTTTATGATAAAACACAATGTAGCTGTTTTGGTGGACATGACCATCAACATGTTTCAAGGTATCAGCATAAACTGGATTCTTTTTTTTCTTTTTTTTTGTTTTAGGCAAAAATATGTGGAGTTAACTGACAAAAAGGGATTTGGACCCCACATAGTCAAATAAAGTCTGTGTTCCAGGTTTGAATCCAGTCGATCAGCAATGCTGAGATAAGATTAACTTCCTGTCTGTCAGCTTGTTAGGAAATTGACGTCCTGTAACATTTCTGAGGCTTGGTCTGAAGACATTTCAGCATTTTGGTGAAGACTTAACTTGGTTCAATCCAAGGAGTCCATAGGTTCCTCATTTCTGAAGGCTGAGCGTAACATTCAAAAGGTAAATGCCTAAATACAATACTGTGCAAAAGTCTTAAGTCATCCCTCATATCTTCATATTTTGCCAGGAAAATGGGAAATGCGAGCAGCAATTTAGTGAAAAATGTGCAACCATACATGGAAATACAGAATATAAGCCCAAAAAGGAGCTTGGAAGTCGACATTTGGTACGGTCACCTTTATTCTTCAACACAAACCGAACTTGTTTAGATACTCGTTCTTGTCATTTCTGTAAGCAGTCTTCAGGAATAGTTCTACAGGCTACTCAGAGGACATTCAGAGCTCTCTGTTAGGTGTTGGCTGCCTTTTGTTCTGTTCTGCACGGCTTCAATAATGCTGATGTCCGGGTACTGATGAGGCCAATCCATGACTGACGGTGCTCATTGTTGTTATTCTATCCAGGGATAATTGTACTTCATTAGCGTTGTGTTTGGGATCATTGTCACGCAGCAGAAAAATGAAACCATTGCCAATCAGAAGCTTTCCAGATTCACCGTGGATCAAAATCTGATCACAATCCATTTTGATGAAATCCCAACATGAGTGGCTGATGACAGAGCCTCCACCATACTTTACATGTGTCTGTAGATACTCACTGCTGTGTGTCTCTCCTGCCCACCTCTGTACATGCTAACAACTTCAAGGGAAAGTTACCCGTTGCCACTGATTATCAGTCCATTTCTTGCATAATGTGTCATACCTCAGCCTTTCCCCCATTTCCCTTGCTTATGAATGGCTTCTTGACAGCCACTTTTCTACCGCAGTCATTCCTGGTGAGGCTTTACTGAACTTCAGATGGATCATCTCTCAACTCTTGTGTCAGGTCTTTGCTGGATTTTGTTTTCCTATTTCTTAAGGACATAACTTTCAGATAATGCTCATCTGCTGTACATATTTTTATTTTTTCAAACCTGTCATCCTTCTTTTTATCCTCCTCCTTTCCACAGTTCCAAGGACACGCTGCACGCCATGCTGAGACATGCCAAGTTTTCAACTAATAGTTCTTATAAAATCACCGTATTGGTGAAATAATACTATTTTATTTCTGTCAAACTGTGTTATCTTTGGCATTTGTCCTGGATTCAAATAAAGAAATTGGAGCAAATGTTTTTGCTGCCGGTAACAAAGAGCCTAAAGATCCAATTTAAAATTGGTTCTTTGCTAAGTTGGTTGTTATGTGTTGTCATCCTTGAATGATTCATAGGGCAGTGTTATGTGTCTTAACAAACTAAAAAAGCACTTCTGTGAAAATGGTGAAGTACAAGGACTGGACTGAAAATGAGTGAAAAAGTAACCAATGTCCAAAGTCTGGAGAACTAATGCTCAAGACCACAAGATAACAGAAAGTCTAGCTCTTTGGAAGAAATCTATAAAGTGATTAGGGTAACTCGAGACATTTGCATACTGCTGTCGACCTCTTAATCCAACCCTTTGGTGGTGCTCGAGTGTTTGAGACACAGACTTATAACTTGACTTAAAACCATGTCTCCAATCAGTGTGTCAAACTTGCTCTTGAGTCAACAAGTAAGACATAAATAAGATGCTGAAGTAAGTGTAGGCATGCTATCTCTGCTTTACAGTTGTTGTTCTTATATTTCCACTGCAAAACATTTTAAAATTATACAACAAACTTATTCAACAGTTTTTTGAGTGGCTGAAGGTATGAAAGCAAATCATGCGTCATGTTTGAGAGCTACTGACGTGAGAAGTAGTTATGTTGCATAAGTAATGACGCGTTTTGTTTTTGCATTTTCTTGATGTTGTTTTGGGGCTCAAACAAGCAAGATCTAACAAGAATTAGAGGATCAGGTATGCAGATTCACTAGATAGGTTAGCTATTTATCACTGCTTCCAGGTTTTATGTTGCCCTGGGTTAACCATTTTCATGTCACAGACGTAAGATATGGTATCAGTCGTCTCATGTTAGTGTTGACAAGGAAGCTAAAAAACGCCCATTTTCTAAAATATCACCATATTCGTCTAAGTGCAGACCATTTTGACTGATGATAGGAGTCCAAGTGTGAGTTTGTGCACTCATCTTTGAGTCTTTAAGTCACTTGGGCGACACTGAACATGAAGCCCTGTGTAGCAGAAAACTGCCGTTGGGGCACAGAGCCAGCTGTTTTACCGAGAGGAAAGAGGACAGCTTTAACCAATGAAGATGACATCACCTCTGGTTTTAGTTTGATGGGGTTCTGGCTCGACTTCAGAGGCACCCGAGGCCCTCAGAGATGTAGAGACAGAGGACATAGAGAAGGCAAGAGTCAAATTAAGGCAGACTAAGATGTAAAGATGCTTGTTTTTCTCACCTCTGCACACCCTGTTGTTTCCTTTTTCGATATCCTGAATAATTTTCCGCATTAAATTAATACCTTACTGTCTTTTTTACCATCACTCTTTATCAAATAATCCCAGAGTCATTAATGAAGATGACTTGGAGCGCGAGCCTGCTGTAAGCGGAGCTGCTTTGTACTCGATCACTTTCTATTTAAAGAGATATCGTTCATTCCCGGACATCAGACCAAATGGAAGCTTTGGAGTCAGCGTTGATAGACAGAAAAATAATCAGTTTGACAATTGATTACTTATTAAATTAACATTTCATGCAAAATAAGTGCAGAACACCACAGACTTTGACCTCTTGTTTGGAAATTTGCTGCTGTTTTCATCTCATGTGAAACTAAACTGAGCGTTTTTGTATTTTGGACCCCTAGCTTGATTATATCACCAAGTTCTTTAACATCATTTTACCTCTAAACTCTTAACCTGGGACATTTTTTAGCTCTTGGATCTGCAAAATATCTGATACCAATTCTTACCTGTTAACCACTCTGAGCTTGTTAGTGACTAAGGCATTAAACCTGTTATTATGTCTGTTAACATGTTTTTATATATATCTTTCTATGACAACCTTTTAAGACTGAAAACAATCCTGAAGCTTGCAGCCAAACTCGAGGGCCAAGCCGGTCTCAGAGTCTGGATTTTTGTGCGTTTGCTAATGGAAAATGGGTGTTTTCTCGCCGTGCTGACACCCTGACCCGTCAATATTTTTGACAGCCTGGTTTGTGCTGGCTGTGTACCGTGCATCTCAAGATTTACACGCTGCTTTTCAGCAGAGTTATGCTAACACATGACGGCATGGAACACATTTAGGAGAAATGTGTTCGTAATTTCCTTGCCCCCTCCCCTCCACTCTATCACAGCAGCACCTATCTGCACACATGATCATATTTACTGCAAGGATTTGGGGTTTCCTCTATGTATGGGGAACATAATCCTAAAGGAATTAAAGACAGGCCCTCTGCTGATGAGAGTGGTGACCTTTGATCCTGTGAAAAAGCTCAGGAAAGGGGGGAAACAGGGGTGGGGGGTTAAGCAAAGTTAACGATGAATTTCATTAAAGTGCTGAAAAGATGTGTGAAAGCTCCGGATGTCAAATGTGTTAATTTGTTAACGCTGCAGCCATAAAGCTGCTAAAGTCACTGTTTCCCCTCTGCAGCTGGATGAGAAGGAAGTAAAGCAAGTGTGTTAAAATACTTTGTTGGAGGGATTATCTTGAACACCAGCGATATTAAATATCATTCAGAAATAGCGTTGGATTTTTCTATTTTATCATCCGCAGTCATCCCCGTGCACGCCTTTGCTCCTTTGCCCTCTCTTTTTCTTGCCACTGCTGGGCTCTTTATCTTCTTAGTCCTTACCGCTTTCCACTTATCTGACTTCCTATGTCCTTTAGATCGCCTGCTTTCCTCTCCTTGGAGTAAAGCGATAAAACAGAGCCGTGTCCCACATGTGCTGCTCTAGACTGCAGCCTCTGCAGAGTGAGGACTTGACTGATGTCTCTGTTACATTTCAGGTTGCACTGAAATATAGGTCAGAGGGTGCCCTTTGACTTGCAGGGAGCTATGGGATAGCGTCGCTGTTCCTGCTCCTGGTCTGATCTGCCTGATGGATGATGCTCTGTTCATGCTCCCTCTGCAGTTTTTCATTCCATTCCTCTTCTTATCAGCGGCTCTTCCTGCCTTTCAGTGATATCTTAACATATGTCTCTCTATCTGTCTGCAGCTCCACACATCTGTTTATTGAGAGCTGTGCAGGTAAAGTTCCCAAGGTCCTAAAAAGGCTCCTTGAAAAGTTTCCACAATCTGGGTTTCCATATTTGTCCCTGAGATTTGGTGTAAACTGCAGGTTTGTTTTACAGTTTTATTGGAAACAAGTGTCCTGTATTTGCTCACTGGGTCAGGTTACATTCAGAACAAAGTGGCTTGTATGACATGCTGCTCATCACAAATTAAGAGCTTAGAGTAAATACAGCTTAAAAACTAAGGTCTATGTTCGACTTTAGAAGATGCTGTAACACACAGATTCGAGGTGTGGCATCAAGGGAGAATCAAAAGGGAAATGGTCCTGACTAAAAAAAGTTGAAGAGAGAAAACCAGTCCAGTGTCCCACTTGCAAAAGGGACAGAGGCCAAAGCAATCACTGCTGCAGGTCGTCTGCCCTCTCTAAAGGCTGACCACTTCCAGGTGTCAGCGGTTGTCCTCTTAAATCCAGAAACCCTTTAAGGAGCAAGCCGAGAATCACTCCAGCCTGAGCAAGCCAGCTTTGCCTTATCAGGCTCTGACCTCCACTGAGACACAGCAATATGTGACTCAAGTGTGTTTGCAGTGTGGAGTTTAAGTAGACTGGAGTGGAAGCACGGTGAAACACACCTGCCTTCAATTAACCCAGCCCAAACACAGCCATTGGCTCACAGCAATTGTGAAACACACAAACACAAACATATAGACACACACACCCAAAACCACTCTCAAATCAGTGCCAAATGCCCAAAGCAAATGTGGTGTTTAGTTACCGTGCAGATGATACTCTTCTGTTACACCGTCTCTATGGTTTCATGTGATCAGTAATAGAAACAGTTCAGTTCAGACCCACTGATGAATGTACATGAATGAAAAGCCAGAGATCAGTTGAATGGAATGGCACACGAGTACAAAGAGATTCAGTTTGAAGCCACTCCAACACATAGTCTCTCTATAAAGATAACAAAATACATTACAACAAAAACACTAAAATATGCGACATAAAACCATGAAAACATAAAAACACGGTGCAAATGATTCATAAAATGGCTCGAGTAATGGTTGGAGAGCAAAGCTTGCAATGAGGTCGTTATAATTATAGTTAAAACAGGTCTATGGGGGCTCTTGATGGACTGATTAAGTGCATTTGTAGCTCTTGTAGTAAAACTGCCTCTGAGCCTCGAGGTCGGTGCATGAATGGCTTTGTAGCTTTACCAGATGTGGGCAGTTCAAATAGACTCTGGCATGAGTGTGCAGGGTCCTTAAGATGCTGGTGGCTTTCCTGAGGCGGTGTGTGTAAACAAATAGAAGTTCAAACTTTCTCCTTTTGAGAAGAAAAGAACTCCTCCACTCCACCCAGAAAGGTGACGGGGAGGTAGTTTCTGAAGGCATTCGACCACCCAACGAGCACAGCCAGCTCTCTGTTTGTTTACCACAATCACCATTCGACTGGACTGTGTGAGGATTTGAGGATGTAAGCATTCACAAGGCAGTCAGAAAGTGTAGCTGAGGCTGATTTTTTTGTAGGCTTTTGTTTTATTGACCCAATTATTGAACAGAATGATGGCAGTAAATGAAAAGTCTTTACAAAGGTGTTACAGTTGATCCTTAGAGGGACATAAATGTCTCTGTGAAATATCACAGCGGTGTCTCCAGCTGATGAGACATTTCAGACCAAACAGGAATGAACTCCTCGAGGAAGTCATTAGTAGACATCCTTCTGCTGTGAGCGTGAACATTTGCACCAAATTTCATGAAGAGTCCGTCCAACAGTGGACATCGTTTCTGTCAAGCACGTCTGTTTTTACTGTGATGGACTAGCAACCTGCTCAGGGTGTAATCTTCCCCTGTGACCCCAAATTGGATAAGCAGAAGAAGTAGATAGTTTTTTGTCTTTATTCTGATATAACCTGTCTCGTCTTTCTCTGTTTCCACCCTTGTCTCCACCTACCCTGTTCATCAAATCTTAAAGAAACAACATTTGAACCTCAGAAATGTTCGTCTCCGTTCAACCGATCAATCTGCGATCATTTCTCTGCGCGGCGTCATCTCATAGCATGACGATGGCTTTATGTCTGTGCACCAGCAGGCTCATTCGTCTCCAACATCTCAGCGGCGGCGCAGCAGTGTGCTCTGTGCTGGCTGACGAGCCGGGCGATGCAGCACGATGATGGGATGACGGGGGATCTGTCCTGACAGTGCAAGGGAAATGGCAGAAAAAAAATGGGTTGTTTTCTCAGATTTGAAGAGATTCATTTTGATACGTGTGCCTGCTGAGTAGTAGCATTTTGAGAGGAATGTCACACTATTACCAGCTCATCATTGTGGTTTTAATGTCCATTATTTCGCCATCACCCCCATCTCCTTCTATGTGAAATAAAGGCACTGTGGACGCCAAGTATCTGTACTCTCATAGTTTTTATGGTTTATAGAAATGCTGTGTGGCCTGTCAGCTGGCATCACAGCGAAAAATGCTAAATGGTCCCACTGTGGACTGCGAGGCATCTAGATTTTCCAAAAAAGCCCCATTCACCGTCCTCCACCAGCCACTGCCGTCAAAGTGGGTGTGTGATTTAGTGAGTGAGAGCTTGCGGCTGGGCGAGTGTGTGTGTGGGTGTGTGTGTTCTGTGCCAGCTGTTCTTCATGCCAGCAATAGCTGACCACTTGCTGGCTGGGTCCGACACACAACAGGCTTCTGGGACGCAGCCTGGGGCTGTCTGTGGTCTGCACATACACACACATACACAAACACACACGTATACACACAGTCTGCATACACAGTTGTCTGTTTTTCCTGGTGATGAGAGTCCAGGATGCTCCAGGAAGATGTTTCAGCGTATCCCCACTCTGCACTCCTCACACATGCAGACAGAACTAACATTTAGTGGCAGTGAAAATGACCGTCCCCAGCTGTGTGCGTCATGGTTTGTTTTGTGGTTGAGGTTGTCTCTGTAGGTGTTTGTCCAAAAGAAGAAAAAAAAACCTGTAACAAGGAGATTTATCTTTGATCTATATCCATGTCTAATGTAGGAAATGTAGCTGTCTCAACACATGCTATGCCCTCATTCTGACTTCCGTGCTTGCCAAAATGTCCTGCGCTGTCTTGCACCACAGATCAAACAGTGGGGATGATTCTTTAAACCAGTTGTAGGTTTCTGGTGTAAAAAATGGCCCCTGTTTTCATTCTTCTGATGGGTAAATAAAGATTTATCTCCCGAGAGTTTATGATCTTATTTACACTCAGAGCTCATCCTGGAGTGGGAGGGTTTGATCTGCAAAGTCAGCCTGATCGTTTCTCACTTCTCAGTGCCAGACTTAACATCTGATCTTATCGCATAAGACCAACGACAAGTTTGCTTCCACAACATGTTAGTTATGGGTATGCAATTCATTTTCATGGTGTATTTTTTTGTGACTTTAAGTCTGTGGAAATTATGTAACGTATGTTGCAACAAAGGAAAACATGTGCTCTTTTAATTCCATCATGAATTCCCAATAATATCTGATAGGATGTAGCATCTGAATACATGGAAAAATTGCGTAGACTCTCAAACTCCCTCTTGTCTTTGGTGCAGGAAAGTTCCCTGTTTTCTCAGTTTGTTTTTTCTCCTCACAAAAGACAACACGATCCTGAATCTTTCCCATGAGCTGAGCGCACTCCAAGAAAAATAACCCCGTCTTGTGTTGCCATAGTGTAATTATGGACCCAAACAGACTCTATAGCTGCGGTCCCCGCTCTAAACATCAGCTCGAGCACAGCGGAAGTTTGGTTTTCTGAAACCAACATAATTAAATTCCAACTCTAGAAACAGAAATCCCGCCCACCACCTTTTGGAAAAAGAAAAAACTTTTTTCTTCTTCTGGTTGACATTTATAGTAAATTGACTTAGTTTTGGTGTTTCCTGTGGTGAGTGTTTATAACATAATAAGATGTGGCTGGATTATTTCTGGTCCTAGATGGAAGTGAGATAAAGACTGGACATGTTAGCTCATTAGCAGTGAAGAATGGAGCTCAAGAAGCTGTTTGTGTTTTTTTAGGCCACAATAGGCGAGGCATAGACGCTCATTCCTGCAGCAGCTGACAGCACAAAAATGTCACGCAGTTAGTTCACAGAGGCTTGATACAATGTTGAGCAAATCTACCCTCACCGGCCACTTTACTAGATACCATGCTAGTCCCAGGTTGGGCCCTCTTTTACCTTCAGAAGTTGCTCAAGTCTTCATGCCATAATTCAACAAGGTGCTGGAAACAGTCCTGAGAGATTTTGGTCCATATTGACACGCTAGCGTCACAGATGCTGCATATTCGTTGCCTGCACATCTATGATGACAGTCTCTGGTTCCACTGCATCCCAAGGTTGCTCTATTGGACATTGACCATAAAACGTCTGCAACTTCAAGCAACTATGGATGAGAAAAAAAAAAACACAGGTTAGAAGAGGGTAAATCCCAAGATTTCTCAGCTTCAAAGTGATTGATTGATGGAACGACCAATGAGAGTGCAGGACATCGGTGACTGACCGATGCTGACGAGCATCGTTTTGAAACTGACTCAGCGTCGCTTACCAAGTTCCAAGGTCCAGTTGCATAGGCAACACTCTACCATATTTACTAACAAGTCATGTGTCAATCAGTGATATCCTGCACTCTCATTGGTAGTCGTTTCAATCGCTCACCTGGAAGCTGAGAAAAGTTTAGCTCAGGTCTCGCCCACTTTGCCTGTAGTCACTTGTAGCTGCTGATTACCAGTCACTTTCTGTGGTTGCCACGCCGCTGTGAGTCGCCTTCAGTGTGGGTGTTTCAATACATTTTCAATACATTAAAGGTTACTTTGCACAAAAATTTAAAGAAATTAGGTGACTTCATAAGACAAAACAAAAACACAAAGATAACCTTTTTCAACTTGCCGGTGGCTAAAGTGTCCATGAGAGCGCAGGATTTTAGGAATCAGGTAGCTGTGACTCAGGAGGTAGAGCACTTTGGCTGTTTGTAGTTTAATACCTAGCTTTCCTACTCTATATGTTGAAGTATGTTTGGGATGTAGGTTTGTGAACATTTGGTTAAAAGCCTTTAGACATAGAATAAAGTAGTGTGAATGTGTGGGGGTTGTAGTAAGAAAGTGCTCCGAGTGCTTAAATAGAGTAGGAAAGCATTATACAAGTACCAGACCATTTTAGCAAATATATGTGACAGGGTAGTAAGGGTTACCTAGGCAACAGGAGCCTGGAATGTCCCTAGTGACCAAATGTCAGCTTCAAGGCAACCTGTGTGGATGCATGTTAAGCTTTCTGTGTCATACAGACCTCCTGGTCTCATTAAACACATGCCTCAAAGCCTCCTGATGCTCGCTGGGGTGACAGATTTTGCCAACCCAAGTAAGAGTAATAACAAACACGGTTTAATTTCAGTTTATTTTAGTCCGTTTTTGTATGCACACAATTGCTTAAGTTTTCATCTTTTTCAGCAGTCTAGTTTTTATTTTCATTCATCTGGCCTCTCTGAATATTCAACGTCAATTTTTGCTTATTATTTCAAATCTGTGTCCTTACAACCATTTTACCTGTGACAGTGTAATGTGAGGGTTCGTCAAGGGGTTCTGAATCTCTCTGAACTACTATAAACAGCAAGATGGAGATGGATAACTTTACTCTGCACACTTCAGCGCCATGTGTCCTCACTAACCAATCAGAAGCCAGGAAATCATAGACCCCGGTAAATTCAGGAAAAACAACTTGGCAGATTTAACACGTAGTTATTACTGCTTTGAAAGTGCGTGTTTAAACATTCAAATATGTAGACATGTAAATATCAAATACAAATGAAAACGAGCACAAAACTAGCTCTGTAACCCTCATTAACATATCTTTGTATATCAAATGACGTATAACAACATTACTTCTACACTTTACAGAGGTTTTATATCTCTTGGTGTTCATTTTGCTTGCCTCTCATTTGTTGTTGTTACACATGTCTATTGCGGTCAATTTGCATTAATTTTAGGCTTTTTTTGTAAGTTTTGAAATCACTTTGTGTCACCTGCTGCTCTTTCTAGTCATTCTGAGTCTCTTTTCCATTGTCTTGCATGTCTTTGTGGTTGTTTGTTGGATTTGCTAGCGCTTCTGTTTGAAGTGTTAACTATCCCTTTGAACAGAGGATCGGCACCAGGTGTTTCCTGACCCTTTGTGCACAATAGGCTCATTCAGAAATCCTTCCCTCTGCTTCTAGGTGACATGAAACCATCGGCTTTGCTGTGGCACTAAAGGAAACCTCAATTTTTTTGTGCACATTTCTGTGCCGATCCATGATGTAGCTTTTGAGACATTGAAATCTGAATGCTCTGACCCGTTGCCAGACAGAGATGAGCTCTAGTTTGGCTAAAAACGAAATGTTGACACATCATCACTGAATAGCTCCTGGAATGCATCACAGACTGATGTACTGTATAATAGAGAAAGAGTGTCAGAGGGTGGAGACTTCCTCTGGGCTGATGATGAGTAACTATGGGGGGAGATGAAGGCATATCATCTCATCAGTCCTCATATTGTGGAGCCCATGATTGCCCACAGTCTCACAGTCACAGTCTTCCTCTTTCATGTCCTTAGAGTCTCTGAAGAAACCTCAGTGCTTTCAGTCACAACAAACAGCTCATGTGGGGTCAGCGGTTCAGCAGCTTTCAGTATTTTGGTTGATACATTTTGAGGAATGTGTTTTGGGTTTAACTGTTGATTGTTGTTTCCGTCTGTGGCTACACTCCAGGGTAAAACTCAAGATGTTGAAATGAAGCATTAAGAAACCACACCCACGCAGTCTGACATGGCGCTGGACTGGGTGTACACAACAGTGGACTCACAGACAAGCTTTAGGCGCTCACCCTGTCCTATTTCAGTAAAGCGCAAACCTCAGCGGCTGCCATTAGCACTCCGTGTGCTGTGGTTGTAGATGATGGTTCACGCAGACCAGAGCTGGTTTGGGTCATTTTTGTTGTTGCATTGGCTATTTTATGAGCACCAGTTGCTCCTCATTATAGGTATCCCTGCTATGACCACAATGTGGGTGGGTCCCATCTGCGGGACTGACAGCTGACATTCCACACTTCTTATGAGCCGTGGGCTAAGGGAAGGCTTGGATTTAAAACAAATGCAGGGCTTTTCTTTAAAACTGTGTTGTTCTGATTTTTTTCTTTTCTTTTTTTGCATCAAGGCCCAGGTAGTGTATCCAAAATTGCTGCACAGCTAGAAAATGTATAAGTAAGTCTATCTGTGGTTTAGTGGTGGCTAAAATGGTGCAACCTGTGCGTGAGAAAGAGGACAGAAAGGGTCAAAAACAAACTCAAGGTAACTAAAGCCAAAACCAGTAAAGCAAATACACATAAATATTAAATATGTCTTTTTGTTGTTCCTGCTCGGACACTCCAGAGTATCATTTCCTACCTCTGCCTACTAGAGCATTTTGCATTTTGAGCCTCAAACCACAGCATTTGCATTATAATCATTTCTGTCCAATCTAAGACATTACACAAAATCCTCTCAAAAATCTTTCAAGTGTACTATCCTCTGTAACCACCATGTTTGACATCTTATATTCTAAATCATGAGCTCAAATGGGTGTTTGTGCTGGTGGCTTAGGTGGTAAGGACGGTCTTTTAATCATAAGGGCACCAGTTCAACTATAATTTGGTATATATTGGTATAGCACTATAAAAACCAAAGTTACAAAGAAAATCATATCTCAGTTACATTACCAGTTAAAAGTCTGGAAACAATCCCAGTGGGCTGTTTCTACATTTTTCAATATTTTCTGCACAAAAAAGCAACATCAACCTTTACCTCTACTTCCTCACTATACTGAATCAGGAAGTAGTGCTTGATCTGTTCGTAAGTTATTAATCCACATAACTGATCTGGCAGATTTCTATGAAACAACCCTCTCAGAGATTTGTGTGTCCAACTTCTCTTAAACTGGGAATGTTTCAAGTGTTACGTGAATGTGTAAACCACTACAGTGTGGAGCCACACTTTGTTACTAAATCATTGTTTTGGAATAAGTCATCAACAGCCCATGAGAGGAAACCTAAACCACAAATACAGCATTAACTCTTTCCCCCATAAAGGCTGACATAATTAATAAAGGTGTTTAGTTTCTGGGTTTTTCCAAAGACTGTCTTCGTATCCAATTCAGCGCCAGGGTCATGAGGGTGGCGCTGGAGCCTATCCCAGCTGTCACAGGGCAAGTGGTATGGTACACCTGGTTGTAAGTCTGTTTCATTTCTTCGCCTGTTTCAAAAATAAACCCAGTGCATGATTTGAATATGAAATACAATGTAACGCAATATTTAAGAAAATACGGCAACAGATTTACAGAAAATTTATGAAAAAGTAATGATTTTTGCCCTGCTCCACTTCTAAAATGACCCCGGAGCCTTTACTCTTCAGCACCAAACAGCAGTCAGAGGCAGTTGGAGACCATAGCTACTGAGCACCGTGGAGCATTCAGCTTCTGAGGAGCCGGAGCTTTCTGTTAAGAGGTGGTGGAGACCAAAATCAGAGCTAAACAGAGCGTGAACAGTAAATTTTGATTCACCAGGTGGACACAAATACAACAAATGAATGATGTTTCTCTGTTTCTGTGGTAGAACATTTTCACCACATTGATTTAAAAGCTAAACACTTTGTCTACGTGATGACTTGTCACTTCTCTCCAGCGCCTCCAAGTGGCCAAACAAGCTCACCGTAGCACAGCTGGAGGAGGAGTTAATACACGTGCAGTGTTAGTGTGAGTGTTTAGAGCAGGACAAATGTGTACTCTTAAAATAAACCGAGTGGGTGACACTACCTCAGCTTCTGAAAAACACTGGAGCTCAGTGGCAGGGTGAATCTGATTTATTTGGCACCAGTTGTTGATTTTGGCTGCGGGTTTTGTGTGTTTAGCTTTTTGTGGGATAAGAAAACATAAATTAAAGCCAATATGTTTTCATGCGCTGCTTTAAATGGTTTGGGTATCTGGAGGAAGATGTGAGTGTGGGCAGACAGACAGAAGCACGCAGAGCTGAGATGCAAGCGAGAATTTCATGAGAAGTCCTGACAATATTTATTCCCTGAGCGCGTGACATGATTTAAGGAGGAATTCATAATAAATTCTCGGGTCTGGTTTGATGAGCATTGTTCTTGTGTATCTTGGCCTGACCTGTTCTGTGCGAGATGCTACCGACGGTGCCAGGATGAAAAAAAGAAACAGGAATGAAACAGACAAGGCGGAGAGGAGAGAATAAGGAAAGACAGATGGCGAGGAAGCAGCATGTGTGTGTGTGTGTGTGTGTGTCTGCTGTAATGTGAAAATGTGTCTTTCTTTCTTACAGAGTGCATGAACTGCACCAGCTTCAATGACATGAACAGCAGAATAAATGCGATCGAAAAAAAGGTAAAGAAAATCCGCCAGATCCATCCATCCTGACAGCAAATGCTGTAAGTGTTTGCAGTGGATGTTTAACAGATGTGTCAAACATCTGCCTCTCTGTTTCCAGATCACACTCCTAGACGAGGGACGCTCAGCTCTGCCCACAGCCAGTAGTTTACCAGGGGGCTCAACGGACAATGAGGTGGACACATCCCGCCCCACTCTACCACCAGGTGACAACACATTCAAGTGCACTTTCACTATTCAAGGATCAATGAAAACAAATAGTTCACCACTATTTTGGTCAAATTCTCCATAAATTTTCTGGGGACGAATATAAATGTGGAGACTCGTGCGCTTTTAGAGGTTAAATAATCAGTCGATTAATCAGTGAATTGTCTTTGAAGTTGTTTTTCTTATCAAGGGAAAACATTTCCTTCTAAACCTCTTGGTTTTTGGATCACTGAATTGATGAACCAATCATTGTGAAGATACTACTTTGGGCTTTAGAGGAAATACCGCTAGTCATTCTTCTGGTATTTTTACCTCCCAAACACTTAGTCAGGGAATCAAGTGAATGTAAAACCGATTAATCAATTATGAAAATAATCACAAAGTGGAAAATTTGTCTCGAAGCAATCAGTGTTTTTTATTTATTTATTTTTCCCTCTATCATGTGTTGTGCATGTGTTCTGGTGTGATCTGATTGTGTATGCCGTGGAGAGGAGTAAACACGCAGCATGGTGTGATAAAATTGATACTTTTTGGACAGCAACCATCTGGCTGCAGAAAGAAAAGGAATTAGATGGAAGATGGAACGAATTATGGTGCTCAAGGTTTTTGATAAGGGTTTTTCGTCCATTGTTCTTCATGGAGTTAGATGATCACTTAATTCTGCTTTTCACACATAACTGTCTCTCTCTCTCGCTCTATTCTGGAGCATCAGGAAACAGAGGGCCTCCGGGGCCAATGGGACCTCCAGGGCCTCCAGGTTCTGTAGGACTTCCAGGTCTACCAGGGTCTCCAGGCCTTTCTGGACCTGTTGGTAAAAAAGCAAAAACATCTAGCAGTCAGTCTGATCATTTAAACATGGTTTGGGGAGTTATTGCTATGAAGCGTTTCATAAAAATTTAACTTTTGCTTGTTTAAAGCCGAGCACACTTATTTTTCCTTGATGCTCAGGACCAAAGGGAGAAAGAGGTTTCCCGGGAGAGATTGGCCGACCCGGCCCCCCTGGTCCACCAGGTCCTCCGGGTCCTTCAGAACCAAGTCCGTTTCCTATCAGAATCCGGGGCGACAGTTTTCACGTGGATCATCAAGGTAGGCGATTCCACGTCAAATGTGCTGTTTCACAGTAACTTAGAGATAAATTCTCCCAGATGGGCTCAAATGAGAGCATGATAGAAGTAGAGCTTACCCATATGGATGAATTATGACCCAAGAACTATTGTAAAACCATTCAAGCATTAAGTTTTTGGACGGTCTGAATTGGTGCCATTACCTCAAGTCCATTTCTGCACTGGGTCATGTGCTTCACTCGCACATTTCTCATGTTCTTGTCAGGCAGAACATGAACTCTGGTCACACCGCTTTCTCTACATGGAAAATAGTTTAAAGGGGAAACAGGTGGAAGACAGAGGCCGTTTTTAGAAAAAAAAACCCAAACTTGCAAAGGAGAGAGTATTGTTTCTCTTCCCCAGCAGGGCTGGCATAGATTTATTTTAATTGTTTCCGCGTGTGTTTGCTGCTGCGGAGCCACTGTTTACTGCAACCTCGTTTAACACCACTGCCGACAGTTGGAAAGAGTTCATCTAAATCACAAGATTAGGTTTGGGAGTTTTAAAAAGACTCTTGATTATAAAATACACTGAGTCATTTTTCATTCTTTGTTTCCAGTTTAGTACAAAGTCGTTCCTTTGTACACTCGCTGCACGGTTCTGCAAATGCAAGGGTGAAGCTTTGGTATTGGATGATAACATGAAAGCATCGCTTTCTTACCATTTGCACCATTTAAGTGATCATATCTTTTAACAGATAAGCAATAAAAGCGCAATACATATATGAAAATGTTACTTCTCTGCTGTTGAATACTTCACTTTGACCACAGGGAGGCAGTAGGAATCCATGGTATAATCATTACCTCATGAGAACTGCTGGCTCTGATTAGACTTTTGGCTTTGTCTGCCTTTCTGAGCCCGGGCCTGTGTCTGCGGGTCTGGAACTATGTAGATTTGGGTCTGTGGGACCATGTAAGCTGAGGGGGGCCAACTGGCTGTAAATCAGACCTAATTTGTTAGCTGTCAGCACAACAGTCTGTGTTTTGGGGGAACTGGCCACGGCCCCAAGCCAAAAGCTGGGCTGGCTTTGAACAAGGGAGGAGATAGTCTGCCACTCATGTGGAGTTTCTTAGGGAGGCAGCCAGGCTCAAGGAGACTGTAGCATTAGAAAATTAGTTCCAGAGGGAAATCTGCTCCATCTAGAGCCTTTCAGTGGACTGCAGCCATAATGTAACAGTGCTGTCTCAACACGGGGGAAGACTGACGCTGAACATATGTTGAAGTGGTGAGGAAGTGTGGCGTAGTTTCAAACAAAATTTATACTTACAAGTGTACTTTAAAATATCCAACATGCTGAGAACAAGACATGACTTCCACCTCATGCTTGTTTTCTATGAAGACAGATCATGTCCAGGCATTTGTTACTCCGTTAAATGGGACCTCTTTGAGATCAACCAGCTGTTCATGTCGATCACTTGCTCACAGGATGTATTACAGCTGCTGACTGCTGGGGAAACTCTACCGTCTGGCTGGAGACCCCCTGATGTTTTAACTCTTGTGTAGGTTTGAATTAAACATCCTATCACATGACGTTTAGGCGTTTTAATTCTCCAGCAGGATACGGGTGCATGTAACCAGCGATATACTATAAATACAAACATATTTTTTAAGACGTATTTAAAATGCTCAGAACACAGCAAACAAAACCTGGAGGCAGATCTGGTATGTTTAGGCTCTTGCTTTTCGTGTTGCAGGTACTTTTGTAAGTATTTGGACAGTGACTCAATTTTTGTTGGTTTTCCCTCTGTATAGCATCACAGTAGATTTTAAATCAAATATTCGAGATGTGATTGAACTAAAGTAATTGTAATTATAAAGATTATTTGAAAAATTAAAATCCTTTGCAGCCATCGACGTCGCTCTGCAGGACTTTAGGGCAGACACCTTCATTTGCTGCTTGTTTGTTGGAATATCTGCCTTCATGTTTGTCTTCAGTAACTGAAAATCATGGCCTATCAGGTTAAGAATAGTTGACTTACTTGACCATTAAAGAAGATCCCATTTCGTTACCTTGAGAAACTCTTGGGTTGTTTTTGCAGTATGCTTTGGGTCATTATCCATGTGCACTGTGAAGCAGTCTGGTCAGTTCTGCAGCATTTGGTCGAATCTGAGCAGACAGTACAGCCACGTGCACTTAACAATTCATCCTGCTGCTTCTATCAGCAATCACATCAATAAACACAAGTGACCCTGTTCCACTGGTAGCCGTGCATGCCCATACCATAGGGCATGTATGGCCCCATGGTATGTCCATCATGTTAGACAGATTATATTGTATGCTTTGGATCATGAGCTGTGTCTCTTCTTTTTCATACTTTTCTCTGTCCATCATTCTGGTACAAGTTCATCTTGGCTTCATCTGTCCAAAGGATTTTTTACCAGAACTGTGTCGTCTCTTTTAGATGTTTTCTGCCAAAGGCTAAACTGGCCTTCCTGTTCTTGAGTGTAACCAGCGATTTGAACATTGTTGTAAACCCTCTGTATTTACTTCCATTCATGAAAGTGTCTTTTGATTGTAGATCTTGACAATAACACAGCTACCTCCTCTGGAGTGTATTTGACTTGGTTAGATGCTGTGAAGTTGGTTTTCCTGAACTGTGGAAACAATTCTGTCATCATCCACTTTGTTTACCATGGTCTTTCAGGCCTTCTGGTGTTTTCTCAACTGGCCTTTTCATTCCTTCTTTTTATAAGTGTACCAGATGGTTGATTTTCCCACTCTGTAAAGTTTTAGCTGTCATCCTGATTGGTTTATCTAATTTTGTTCCATCCAATAATGGCCTCCTTCACTTGTACCAACATCTAAAACCTCATATTGATAGTCTCAGTGAAAGGTTACCAAATGCAAGTTCACAATTAGAAACAACTCCAGATTTGCTTAGTTTATAGAATAGAAAAGCCCTTTATTGTCATTGTCCATGTACAACAAAACTATGGATGCTCCATGCCAACTGCTGGAATTAAATTTAAAATAGCAAGACAGCAAGAATAAATTCCGACAGGAGAAATTCATACAAAACAAGTGAAATGCACACATTATTACTATTATTATTATGGAATAAGAAGGGAACAGACATCAGTTGCCATGAAACTGCTTATCAATGAGTAAATACCTCTTTTAAACCCCTTAAGTGGAAGCTGGAAGTTTGCATTTCAATCACATCTTGATTGTTTGTTTTAAAATCCTCTGTGGTGGCACATGCAGAGGCAAAACTACAAAACTGTGTCACTATACAAAAACATATGGGCCTAACTGTATTTTTGTGTCTCAAATGTATCTGTAAATGATTGAATGTGACTCCTCTGTAATGAAACTGTGACTGCCCTCAACAAAGACTGTTTGAGATCTTGCTGCAGGTACGTGCAATTCAGGTCCTTTGTTTTGCTTTGTTTTTAAGTCATTTACACTTTTTATGTCTAAATAAAAGTGTAATAAACTTGTAACTGTGTGGGTGTATTTGTATTTATAATGAATTTGCTCCAGTAACCAAATGGCAGAGCTCTGCTACTGCATTATAGTTGCCACTGAGTGAAGCCTACTTCACACCAACATTGCTGTCTTTGTAGCACTAATAACCACCAGAGTTCTGGCAAGCACCAGCACTGCAGTCATGGAAACTTTGGCAATTTTTCCAAGTAACTGACTGGTCAGTGCGTTGCAGCCGGTGAGTCACTGCTGTAGATTATTCACAGTGTTGATTAATGACAGCATTTACACAAAAACAGTTCAATTTTAAGCAAACAGGAAATGAGGCACAATCTAGAGGAAAATTTAAAGGACTTTATTAACATTTCCACTTTGCTGACAGTGTAAATATTTGCATGGCTGCATATTAGCAGATGATTTATTATTATAAAAACACACTCCAAATGATAAGCTGCGGTGAACTCACCTCTTGTTGTTTAGGATGCTCGGTCAGATCAGATGTTTATGTTTTCTAATCTGTTTTGTTTTCCCTTGCAGAGGAGAACCCCATCCACGCTGTTCTCCAAGAACCTCAGGTCATAGCTGGTCCTCCCGGTCCAGTCGGCCCCTCAGGTATGAATGCAAATGCATATCATCCAGGCACCACTATAGCCGGCCTGGGTGAGCAGGCGACGCATCCTTGCTGTAGCATCCTGGGTTTGAATCCGCCCTAGGTTTTGTTCTGAATGTCATTTCCCTCAGTTTCCTGTCTGGCCTAATGAAGGCCAAAAAAATAAAATGCTATCCAAACCTTATTGTTTACATTCTCAGCACTTCTCTTCCCTGAAGGAGACTGCGTAAGAGCAAGCTCAACACACATTTTTTTTTTTTTTTTTTTTTTTTTTTTTTTTTTTTTTTTTTGTTCTTTTCTTTTTTTTTTTGTGGTGTTGTTTTGTTTTTAGTTTTTTTTTGGGTTTTGTGTGTTGTTTGTTTGTGTATGTTTG
>VURO01001046.1:4032-15986 GCA_015108175.1 Pelvicachromis taeniatus
CGGAGATTCATTGTAAAAAGGAAATTTAACCGCTCCATCCCATTGTCATGCAAGTGGATAAAAGTAAAAAGAGGAAAAAAAAAAAAAGCAAAGTTAATGTGTAATGCTTGTTACATTATTTTTTATGTGTGCACCCCTCTCACATGTGCATGCAAGATCCATATTCAGAAGTGCCCTGTGACATTAATCATAAGCCCTGTGCCTCCTGTTGTTTGCAAAGAGATAGACGCATACCCCTCATGTTCTCACGCTTCACATGAATGACTACAGTTTTGTGTGTGAGTGTGCGTTTACCTATGGGATCAGATTCCGGTTTTCCAAACTATTGATGTGAGTGTTGCCAGCAGCTGCAGCAGTTTGAGGTCAGGAGTGCAGTGGGGGATGTTTTATTAAAGAGACGCTTCACCCCAAAGTCAAATGTACATGGTCCATAGTATCTAGAGCCAGGGTTCCCAAAGTGTGCTCCAGTGGCTCTTAGTGCCATTTTTGTGTCCCAAGTAAGAATCCACCGCTATATTATTTCATATATTTGGGTATATTTTATTAATAGACAGTTCTATCAGGACTGAGAAACCAAAAGTAAGACAAGACAGGAAAACAAGGACTCAAAGGGTATTGGGTAAAGAGGCAGTTCAATCTAGCAGTAAGGAACCCAATAGAAAAAAGGGAAATCGGAAAAGACTTGGGGATAAATGGGGCTTGACCAAGACTGAGGGAAAAAATGGTGACTAAAAGCACACTGGATAGGTGAGGGTGATAAGGAACAGGTGAATTCAATCACCAGAACATGTTAAAAGAAAAGAAAAAAATCCAACAGTCGACCAATTATCAGCAAACTTTCTGCAGACACACACACACACTTAAAAAACCTTTGATTAAATGTGCATTTTTCTTGTGCTCCGTAAATCTGCAACTGGTCATGAAAACACAAAGAAACCCTGAGCGAGATTATGTTGGTGTGAGTTGCCTCTATTTTTTTTTGTTTCCAGAGATATGAGCTGCAGAAACTTCAGCCTTCTCTTGAGGAAAATTATTCTAACTGGCACATTTGTTTTGTGCTACTTTAAAAAAAAAAAGAAACTCCCCTATCCAACTGAGATTTCAGTTATCAAACATATCGCTGCACTGAAGGGAAGCATGCATCCACCGTGTGACAAGAATGTGAACACTCACTTCGGCTGAGCGTTAAAGCGTTTCCTTTTCATTGGCATATCCAAAACTGTGCAGCTCACACCAAAATAATCCAGGTAGATAAATGTGTATATTTGATTTTGGGTGGCTTACAAAAGTAAAGTGGGAGAGGGAGCAGGTTATTATTGGGCATGAATGCCAGTTGAAACCGCTGTTTAACACCCACATCATAGTTGTCAAAGTCTAAAATGGATTTGTCCGTTTGTCCACCATCCCAACGCTCCAAAAAGCCAGCCTAAAGACAGTGGATCCAAACGTTCTGTGAGGATCAATTTAACTGAAACCTGAAGTAGTTATGCAAGAAGTACTTCATTTACACAAGTCATTTCAGATGCCATTGGGCCTACTTCTACGGGTCATTTACTGACGTGGTTGCACTCGCGAGGCATAAAGATTACTTGTGCATCTTGGAGAGACAAATGTGTATGTATAGCATTTCAGTAACTAGCTAAAATGAGTTTAGAATCACCTCTCGAATTAGTTTCAGCAATCGGATCTCAGTCAGTTTTAAATGCTTTTTGGATCCATTTCCTTTTACGCTTCTATGAGATTGAATAGCTAACCAACCTTCCCACAATGCATAAATTAAAGTACAAATGGTGTCTTAAATGATGCAAGTTTGAACCAAGCACCATATTTTCAGCTCCAACTGTCTCAAGCTGAAAGTAATTTTGGTTTATAACAATTGGTGACACCCCGAGCTCAAACAAATCATGCTAGTCCTCACCACAACAAGCAGACTGATGTTTTTGAGGCTGGTTTTGTGGAGCTTCTCAGCCCTTCCCCTCCATAGATCCTGGTTTATTCTCACATGTTGACATGTTGGACAAGGGTGGAGATTGTCTGTAATGTCTTTTTGGTTTTATGGTTGTTTTTGGTTCTCCTCTCCCCTCCCCCATGCCAAATGTAGAGTTTGTTAAGACATGCGAGTAGCAAGATGTCTATGCAATTTCCCTCCAAAAGACATGCTCACTGTAACAACCATGAGCCAGTCTTGCTTGTGAAATCAGATTTGGCCCTTGCTTGAATTCCAGAGGTTCTTTGCATGACCCAGAGACCCTTGCTACTTTGTGTGGGTGCGGGCCAGGACTGTTGGGGTTAGCTGGCCTTTAGCCCAGCCTGCTGGCTGGTCCTTAGGCTCAGTAAATCTTCACAGCCGTCTGGGACCCAGAGAAGTAGGAGGGGTTCTGGGGATGTTGTGGAGAACAAGGATTCTACGAGATGTGCTGTTTTTTTGTAAACTGCTCAGAAAGTGGTGTGTGTATGTATATGTGTGTTGTTTGGAACTTTGCTTGTGTGCGTCTGATGCGATGCTCTCGTTGTTTGGTGCGTTAAGGCCTCAGAGCCTCAAATGACAAAACTAAAACCAGGTCCTAAATTCAGTCTTTCTTGAATATGTAGCTTTAAACTGCGACCAAGTTGCTGAAATTTACGTCTTCAAAGTAGTCGACGTTCATATGTGGATTTATGTAGCATAAGTAAGATTAGTTATAACTATGTGCTCTTACCTCTGCTTTTGAAATGTGAGGTAAGTGTTCAATCACAAAAATCCGTTTTCCTTTAGCACTTACTAAGAAGCACTTTGAATTGACCAAACCAACAGTAGGTAGAAGATTAGGTAATAAATACTATAATCATAAATATATATGTATATGTAAATTGCACCCAAGCCAAATGACTTTTGCACCATTAAATTTCTGTTGTAGTTCAATCTGTAAGTAAAAATGGCCGAGGCCTTTGGGCAAAGCCATGCAATGAAATGATCAATTATAGCGTTTACAGTGATTTTGAATGAAGTGCAATAAGTGGCTGAGTAAACATTGTGGGGTTTTTTTTTTTGTCTAATCCGATCTCTTTCTTACATTTGTGTGAAAATAATGCGCTGTCCCATGAGAGCATCGGCAAGGCCCACTACACACAGACACACACGCGTGCGCACACGCAGACACAGACCACTTTTTGTGAATGGGTAAAGGAAGCTATTGAAGGATTCTCTCAGGTAAAAGAACATTTTCTAATAAATGATGATGAACCTTGGATGAAAAAAAACATTGTTAGCTCCTCTTTTTTTTTGCCTCAATTTACAATCACCAGTGTTCATTTACATTTGTCCGGTCATTAGTCCTGGATGGAAAGGAGTAGACATCCAGGTCCCAGAAATTGGACCCTGAGTCCAACCTCGGGCAGATATACCCAGGCCCTCACTGCTTTCTTAACCCGAAATCGATTTCTTTATGTGTGGGGAGTGTTTCGTCTGTTGGTTTTTGTTTGTCTGGTTGGGTGCTTTTGTGTATCGCTTCGGTTTTGTGCCGCACTATATTGAAGACCATTCCTGCCAGGAAAAAAAAGAAAAGAAAGAAAAACATCTGGAATATTTTTCAAAGCATCAGAATGATAAGAGCTGAGAGACTAAGCCATCGTTTTTACTTAAAGGAGATGGACTCACGTGTTTGAGTCGTATATTTTGATTTCACGCCGTGATTATCGTCACTTAATTTTGACATTTGATTATTAAGTGTTAATTGCGGTGACATATTAAAGTGACATATGTCACGATGTAAAATATCGTGAAAGAGGAAAAGTCAAGACGTTGACTTAAGATCTGCTGTTTTTTCACTCAGTTCGGTCAGTTTTTTTCCTGGAATAGGTGAGTTGCCATAACACAGTAAAGACAAATATATTGATTGATTTTGGTAATGATTTCATTTTTGATTATCAATAAATCACATTCGCATAGATGTGTTAAAAAAAAACTGTGTGCAAAAATAAATTCATCCTTTCATGTCAGCAACACTCTAGCGTCTTTGCACTCTTCAGGGTCAAAGTGCCAGCAGCAATATTCAGCTTTTCCTCATCCAACTGCTTGTGGTGCACATACAGCAGCACATGGCTCCCATCCAAGCCAGGCACTATTTGCCTTCAGCAGGGCAAAAGAACTGGCTGCATTCCTCCATCCACCGCCCTGTTTTATTTTCTATTTAACTCCCAGTTGTATGGAAAGGTCGGCTAAAACCAAGGCTGTGCATGTATATAGGTGTGCGCACGTGGATGTCACTGTTTCACATGAGAGAACTGTGCTGTGTACAAGTGAACACTGAGCGCAAGTGTGTGAATGCTCTATGAATGTCTGTGAGTGCGCATGTCTGATGGACCTGCTTTGCTTCCCCTTCCGAAAATTCCTAAAGCACCTTTTCAGGCCGCGGTGTGTGACGGACGTCTGTAAAACAGATTCCCGTCACAGACTTGTGTTATTTCCTTTGAAGAATGTAACCAACACTGTGTTCAGCGGGCTAACAGAGAGGAAGGAGGGAGGGGTCACTTGGGAAGCATTTCTACTTGAGTGTGGCGGGACTTCACGGGATAAAAAAAACCAAACAAACTGTGAATTTCAGGAGTGGGTGATATTTTAAACTAAAAGCTGCATCAATTCTTACAAATGGATTGTTGCTGCAGAAAAGAGCAGCCACTGCTGCGCTCTGAGGCTTTGCAATTTTGGGTTCTCTTTTCCAATGATGGCCTTATCGATTTTGTTTTTTTCTTCTGTGTGGCATTGCTGCACAGCATGTTTCATAGGACTCCAGAGGATTTATTATGAAGGCTTGTACTTAGAAATGCTGTGCAGTTTGATCTCGGGGAAAAGAATGAATTAATATGCTGCATGGTAGGAACTGAGGACTCCCCAGAGTGACTTTTAGGTTATCGCTACATACAATATTAAATGACTACGTCTGAGCTAGTACTCCCTTTGTGGCTGCATTAGTGCAACAAGAAAATCCGAAGAGAAAATTGAAACCCGTGAGCTAAACAGTGTAATCAAAGCACCAAATGTATTTATTGGACAAGCTACAAACATTGTTGCAAATTTCTGACAGTGTTCAGTCAGACTGAATTATAATTGAATGTTACAATATGTTTGTATAGTATGCATTAATAGCTGAGTAAGACACGTATAAATTGAGCTGTATTGATCGAGAAACTAAAGTCACCCCGTTTATCCAGTATCACAGTAAATGGGAACAGTTACGCTCATTTCCAGATAAATATTTTTTATTCTCGGACTGTACTTGAGCTGCTCTGAATGAGTCACTAATCATTATAATCCTTATTTACCTCATGCTCAAGTCACACTACAGAAAAAACAGCGGTTGGAGACTGGCGTGATAAAAATTATTCCAACAGTGTTCAATGAACATGTTTCCTTTGAAATGGTTGCTTTAGAGCTAGGCGACCACTCATCGGTTACTGTCATCAAGACAATGATGAAACAGCCATAAGATGAAGTCAGTCTGCTATTAGTTTCCAACTGCAATTACATGCAATCTGTTTATGATAACATGGCAAATTAATATAATAAAGTCACGTAAATCTCTTGCAACATGTCGCTGTCCACATACACTGAAATTGCGATTAACTATTGACATTCAGTCCAGCCAGAACCTCGTTGATTAAATCATCCTAGATTATATGATTAACTGCAGAATGACACAGGCGCTCAGCAACTAATTCAATTCAATTCCATTTTATTTATATAGCGCCAAATCACAACAACAGTCACCTCGAGGCGCTTTACATTGTAAGGTAGACCCTACAATAATACATACAGTGAAAAACCCAACAATCATATGACCCCCTATGAGCAAGCACTTTGGCGACAGTGGGAAGGAAAAACTCCCTTTTAACAGGAAGAAACCTCCGGCAGAACCAGGCTCAGGGAGGGGCGGGGCCATCTGCTGCAACCGGAACTAAGAAAATATACAGCTAGTTGGCAGCCAGTTTAGGTGATTCCCCTGCTGCAAAGACGTGTCATAGATTAGATTCACTAATTGGCGCAGACTATTACTGATTGCATTGTGTTGGCAGTCAGTCTGCGAGTGATTGCACTCAGTCTGAGTCAGATCACATTTGTTTGGAGACAGGTCGCCTCCGCCTGGCAATCTGTGCAATCGCCCAGTGATCAAAAGTGGTCAGAAGTTGAGGGTGTTGCAGGCTCAACCGCTTAATCTTTATGCTGAATGCAAAAATATTCAATGCAATCATTGGGCAACCTCTCATTTTTCCTCGTCACAAGGAGGCTGCCTTTTTTTACTCTTGTGTGACTGAGCCGTCGTACTGTGCCGTTATTATACTTTACGATTTTACCCTGTAAGCCAAATTTCTTCTGAAAAAAAAAAAAAAGAGAGAAACTTCCTGTGCTGGCAGCCTGAGCTGTGGCTGAAATTACCATATTAGGGGATATCTGTTCTCAGTGACATCACACCAAGTAAAGCGCGTGGCCCATTTACAAAAGATGAACTTTGCCACTGTGACACAGGGTTATTAGGGAAGTCCCATCTTTTGATATTCACAGGAGCTGCCTCTTTGTGGCCATTAGAAAGAATGCTGGCTTAAGGCACATTCACAGTGCCTTTAATGGTCAGACACAGATGATACGTCCGCGTTTTATATACAGTTTATAGCCAAGAGTAGAGGAAAAATCTGAAATTTGATCTTATGGCTCACAGGGACTACTTAAACTTATGCTGACCTCGTTATTTGAAACATTGACCGTGTTTAATGTGAGAATCCAGAGAATATATATGACAGAAAATATGTAAAAGCATAGTGGGTCCCCTGTAAGCCCAGTTCAGTGCAGTATGATGTGGCCGCTATGAATAACTTTACGTGGACACAGTTTTCTTTAGTACACCAAATACCAAGCAAGACCTAAGGATACTTATAGGTGGTACAGTGCCGTGGACTTGGAATAAGTTTTATGCTGCTCTGACTTTCTGCATGGAGGTTTATAGCGATATTTTTTTGTAAACGGGTGTAAAATGCACGCCTAGACAGATAAGAATGTACACGGATTAGCTCATTTATTAACAGTTTGTCAATCAGAGATACAGATCAGAGAATATATGAATATGTAAAGTGTGTCGTAGTTGTACGGAGGTGGGGCTGCTTATAAGATAAATATGCAATGCTTGTGTGGTTGAAAAATAGGTTTAAAACTGCTCAGGTGTGATAAAAAGGCCTCAAAGGGTGCTTTCATCCAAATTCTCCCTTTCCCACTCTCTTGGTCCAAGATGTCTCACTTGTCCTCTGTTCTGTCAAACACCCTTTAGAGCATGTGCACCATCAGCTCTCATGGCCCACAAGCCCATTCCTTTACGCAAAATCAGAAGAAAATGCTCTGTGGTCAGCTCACCTTAAGGAAAGAAATCCATTTATTTCACTATGTAGCAGGTCCAAGTCACTTTATACAGCACCAGCAAATTACCAAAAACCACCCCCGCTACAAGGCGTCGTGCCCACTGCTTACATCGTCTTTACTGCACACCTTTTTGCTCACGTTGTTTGTAACCATTCGGCCTCAGTGTTGCATGTACAGAAAGCTTAGCATGCTAATAGTATGTTCTGTGAAACTCGCCAAAAACTATGTTTCAAGGAGGGTTTCGTTTTACCAGGAAGCAGACAGTTCTACATCCAGTATGCAGCAGCTGGTGCTGGTGCTAGATGTTTTTATGTCAGACTATTTCTAGACGGGGTTGTCATGTACAAATGTCGATGAACTATATGTGTCTGTATTCACTATTTTACTATTGTCTGTCCTATTTAAAAGAGACACTTTGTGCAACACGGGTGTGTGAGGCCATATGGTAAATCAAGAAAAAGTCTTTAGAGCTGAAATTAATGGACGACTTATTAGGGTGTCACTTTTTTTCCTTGATTTAGCATGAAAACATCAGTTTCAAGGTCTGTATGGTGCATTAACCACAACACCTTTTACAAACCTCATGTGATAAAATATGACAGAAAAATCCGCCAATAGAAGCAAAGTAACCTCACAGTCGGAGATGAGGAGCTCTTTCGCTCTCTCCCTCTTTTTTCTTCTGTCTCTCTCGCTCTCTGCGTTAAGTTTTAATTTTATGTTTCTATGGGAATTTTTTTTCTCCTCTGATCTTCTCAAGGACACTCTTTCAGCCTGCGTATTTGTATCGATGGAAAAACACACTACAATACATTTAACAAAATCACAAAAAGGAACCACTGTTCTTTGTTTTATCCCACTCTTTCAAACGTTCCTTGCTTCATTGTGACTGCAGAAGCTGCTGGGAAATAAAAGCTGTGTTCTGCAGACACTCAGGGGTTGACCTGACCAGTCAGGGATAATTGGAAGGTGCCAAAGACAGGATGCTAGGTGTTTTTGTTAGTTATTTTTGAAACTTTTCAGCCAAATTAATATCTTTGGAGCAAACAGGAACAATTTGCAAGAGACGGACGCAGACTGAAGATGTTACTTACCGCGATCCAGGATTATGTGTAGGATTTCATCAAGTCAGTGGCTCATGAAGATCATTTAGTCTATTTTAAATTAAACAAAACTTCACATAAAGAAGTGAAGTTGGCACATGCAACTTTGCTCCATTATGTTATTATTAGCAGATCTCTTTGTAACATTGACATAGCTACAGTTACACTGTCATACTGTTATGCACCGGTTTCAAAAGTCTCATTTTGATGCTCAAAATTAGTGTTCAAAATAGATGACTTTATTAAATATGACTCAAAGCAAGTGAGTGAGCCCAGAAACTCATCAGGACAGTGCTAACAGAAGTGGAGACAGGAAGCTGTTTTCCCATACACTTCTATAGACCTCAAAATCTTTTTGCGACCATAACTATCGCCATCTGGTGGCCTCTAGACAGAATGCAGGTTTAAGACACTTCCACGTGGAAGCTACGTCCATGTTTTATATTGTCTGTGATTTATATTGCCAATTTTGCTAGGTGAAACCGGTTGCATAAAGGTACATAGTGCTGCACCGGCAACCCGCTTGCAATTGCTTTGTTGCTATCAGATTGACGCAGTTTGAATAAAACACACCAATTTGTCTGTAAATAGTCACCAACTACTCTCTGAGTAGAGACAGAGGCAGTTCACCTTCAAAGTAACATCAATTGTCAAATGATTTTTACCGCTAGCATGACTTGATATGTGATACTAACTTATGTATTATGTCAAACATTGTTGATTTTAGCCAAATTTAATCATGTTACGCAAATATCTCGAGAGAGCGGCACGGTAGCCTGTGTAGTTCAACACCAAAATGTGTGAAAAGTTGATCATAGCTGTGAATTATCACCCTGTTGTCTATGAACAAAGGTTACTAACATGCAGCTAACTTGGCTAATACTAACTGCTACATTCATGGTTAGTTTTCACTTGTCAGTCACAGATATCCCTCATCTTATAAGTTACTACGAAGACTGCCTAAAACTGTTTTTATAATTATTACTTTTGAACTGAATTTTATGAGTCACTGAAGGATTGCTATGGAGGTCCTGGAACAGTACTAGACAAGGGGAGAGAATACAACTCCAAAGAAAATAAACACTGGAAAGCTTCATTAGAAAACCATTGCCACTGCAGGTACAACCTATGCTAGACTTTGCTGCAAAACAGTGCACAGAAAATAAAGGCCAATCACTGTATGAGTCCAGATCTCTCATTCACTCTTGATCCAGAGGTGCCAGACAGTCATGTGTTATCAGGGTAATAAAGGGATTACAGAAGGTCTTTAAAACTTTACTCTTGTGTTGCTGAAATATGGGAGACTATGTAAATTTCCATGGTACTACAAACCCCACCTTCTGGATCTCTGGTGCCAGTCAAGCCAGACAAGAATAACATAATGCCAACAAATATTAAGAAACCCAGGTTTTGTTCGTTTTATCTCCTTTTCCTCTCTTTATTTACCTCTCAGTTGACATCACTGTCACTGGCATGCAAAGCAAAGGAACAATATTCAGGATTCATTCCCATGATGCACGGGGTTAAACAAACATGCAAAGACATACGATGAAGCTTAATAAGGCAATGCTCTGGGCTAAATAAATCCACACTGACAGCACTTATTGCAGATAAACGCATATACACGCAGGAAACATCCGAATATCTACTGTGATCTCCTCTCACACCACCCACAACTTCATCGCACCAAACCCTTCCTCACCTGGACCTATTACCCATCCCCTGCTGTTCCTGAGCACCCACCACCCCTCCATTTGACACCCCCCTCCCCCCAACGTGAGTCCAGTGGGTGGTGTGCTGTCAGGTTTATATGGTGGGCTGCTTACGACAGGTCCAGACAATCAGCGTGTTTGTAAATGTCAATGTGTGATTTTCAAATCTTTGTTTATGGTCAGGGTTTTAAAGGAAGATATTTTTTATGGTAATTGTCGCTGGTCTATTTTACTATATATTTATGTAATAAATATGTGAGTAAATTTACATCTCATTGGCTCTTTGGTCTGTTATTAGCCCTCGGTTTTCCAGCTGAACCATGTGCTGGAAGGTTTTCATTAATGGACTAATAAATGGAATTCACAAAACCCTTTTTATCATTGTCTTTTTGTTGTTTACAGCTGTATACGCTTGGGATTTGTTGATAGATTTACAATCAGATCCTTATGTGCAATGACACTTTTTTTTTTTTAAGTAGTTTTGCCTTTTTGCACACTGCCAGACAATCAAGATGTGACTGAATTGTAGGTTTTTAGATTTGATTCAAGGGGTTTAGCAAAAGTATTCCATTAACAGTTACAGTCATTTTTGAACAGAGTCCCAATTTAGTGGTAAACACTTTCACGGCCGGGTCAACACTGAACTCTTGATATTTCATGACAAATTAGGCAGACAAAACATCTGGAGTTGATTCTTGTTGTTAAAGATGCATTTTGTAGCCGTTCACTGGAACTTTCCATGTTAGAAAGGTTCAAAGACATTCCAGTACAAGTGAACGACACCGTCACTGGGCTGAAAAACAAAATAAATATGTCAGAGGACATGTTTCCAAATGAGCAATCTGGCGCATTTTTAAAAAAAGAAACAATATACCAACTAGGGTTGGGCAAAACGATTATTTTCCGAATCGATTAATCTAGTGATTAATTTTTCGATGCATCGATTAATCTAATGATATATGTTACTGCTAAGCAGCTTAAATTAGTTTTGCATTTACAGAGGTTGGGTGTTTATCTCTGAGTGTGTGTCTACGTGGGGGGTGTCTGGATGAATTAAAGGGTAAAAACCAGCGTTAGTAAAAAAGTTGAAAACTTACGGTCGTTTTATGATCGGCCATTCCCACCTTTCAAAGACTGAATCACTTGCTGATAGAAGCAGTAGGATGAATTTTAAAGCATACGGGACTAAACTCTGCTCAGATTCAGCCGAATGTTCCCAAACGGTTACACTGTAAACAGATAATGACCAAAATATATGCTGCAAAAGCATCCCAAAAAGTTGATCAACGAAAAGGAATTTGATAGCCTTCAGTGTAGTCAGTCATCCATTCCCAACCCATCAGAGCATGCTTTTCAGTTACTGAAGAGAAACCTTAGGTAGGGAGATCCACAAACAAGCAGCAACTAAAGGTGGCTGCAGGAAAGGCCTAGCAGTGCATCTCAAGGGAGGAAACACAGACTTCAGAGGATTTTCATCCAAGTATTAAGAACAATCCTTCGCCAATTACTTTTGAGCCTCTGAAAATAGGGGGCTATGTATAAACATGGCTGTAATACTAAACGACTAATGTATTACTTTTCTAAACCCCTTTAAATAAAGCTGAAAGAGTGCACTTCAATCACATATTGATTTAACATCCATTGTGGTGGTGTACAGAGGCGAAACTGCCGACAAGAAGTCCCCATCAAAATACCTTTTGCCTTGATTGTACAAATCAAATTGGCTGCTTGAGAAAGGAGCTGCTAGTGCAACACAAA
>VURO01001054.1:5763-23958 GCA_015108175.1 Pelvicachromis taeniatus
GTAAAGAGGGCCAAATTTAGATAAAACTAGCATTAATCTTTGAGATCAGCGTCAACTTTTTGTCCATTTTAAACCATTTTGCAAGGCTGCATTATTTCCATCATGTTGGCCCGTGTATGCCTGCAGTGATGACCTGATTAGATTATGATTTGCAGTTAAATTAATTATGAAAACTAATTCTCAAGACTTTTTTTTTTTAGACATTTGCAGTAAATCAGGTTTATTCAGAAGAAAAAGAAAACCGTGTTAAAGTGTAGATAGCTTCAGGTGAAGAAGTGTTATCTATCTGTCTATTTATTGACCTATATTTAGTTTATATAATGCACAAGAAGTCTGGCTAAGTGAGACTGGAAGCTTAACTTGAGACTTCATAGGTTATAGATCAACTGAGAGGTTTTTGCTGCTACAGGAGTCACCCTGTGTGGGCTTATAGAAAAAAACAAAAAGCTGTTTTAAGCCTTTATAAACCATTTAAAATACACCAGCTGATCGTTCTACAGTGCTCACCATAGCTAGGATTGTGCTCTTGAATTGAGAGGGGTAAAAAACTGCAGTCTGCAATCTAATGCCATCTAGTGGTGAGATTTTACACACTGAACCTTTAAAGAATTGAATAGTTATTCAAAGTGTGTCAGGCACTGCTTAAAGTCGAAATTAAAATAAGCCCTTTCCAGGCTTGAAAAAAACAAAAACAATGAAACACTTTTTAAAATCTGTTGTGCTTTTGTTGCATTTTGCACACACAGTATCACCAGTATCACCACAGTATCACCTGCAGCTCAGATCACAAGATCCTCTCAGAGGGATTCACACAACATGAGATTTACTCACGTGTCTTCACATGTTTGAATAATCTGTCCTGACTTGAGCACTTTGTGCTTGTTGAAAACAAAAGAGAAACAGAGTCATAATAAAGACAGCGTTGTGTCCCCTGCGTAATCATGTAATTACACATGAGATTTTTTTCATACTGGTCAGTCTTGTTTGGCAGGTGCAACACAATGCCCGAGTAATACCGTCTTGTGAACTGGCAACAGTGGAGTAACCTTAAGTACTACATGTAGGTGCGTAATTCTTATCCACTGCACATATTCATCTCTCGGCAAGCATTCCTTTTAATTGGTTTATTTCCGGGGAGAAGCAGTCACAGCTACAGGGAAGCAGGGTACAAAAGGTACACAGCATAACTAGAAAAAGACCTCACTTAGAAAGTAGAGACTGACCACCAAACAGAGACGGCCCCCACATCACTACATCACTCTAAAATGTAGCCATTAAGTCTTAGTTTAAGAGGGAAGAGAGGAAGCTAAAAGCCTTAAAAACTGTCAGTGCTTTTGGTCAGTACTACTCCCCCCTCCATAGCATGAGCTGAAATGAAGCATGATCCCCGCCGCTTACCATCACCCACAATCACACACACAAGCACACACACATATACACACCGTCACCTTCAGCTCTGCTCCTCTTCCTCCATTTGTCATCAGGCTGGGAGAACAAAGAGAGAGAGAGAGAGAGAGAGAGAGCGAGAGAGCGAGAGAGAGTACCTGAAAATGAGTATGGTGGTAGAGATATAATTGCTTTCTTGTCTTTTTCAGTTCCCTCCCAAAAGCAGGAGGCATAGCTGTGAGTGACTGAGGTTATCTTCAGCGCACTATCTGCTGAAGAAGCACATTAATGAATAGTGCATTAAAAGTTTGAGTCTGTTCTGCACAAAAAAAAAAAAACACGCACACACTATCCTGCAACTCCTGTAATTTAAAAACCACAATAGCCTCTATGCAATCTTGAAAATGAAAAATAAAGGCCTTCGGGCAGTGTGCATAAAATTTCTTTTTCTTCAAACAAGGCAAAGAAAGAGTAACATTTACCCATCTGTGGTCGCAGCCTAATTGATTCATTTCACACTTCTTCAGTCATTTCGCTGGTTCGCACTTTCCTTCGGAGAAACATACTGTAAGCAAATATACGTCCAGGTAAACACAGAAATTACCATAAACCAGCAGCAGGCAGGAGCAAATCGAACAGGGCTGCCATGACTAGTTTGCATTCAGGTAAGTCACCACGACTAAAAACACTGCAAAAGGACATGCAAAAAAAAAAATGATGGAACGCAGGCGGAATCTCGAGCTGTGATTCAAACCTCTGCTTTGACAAAGTACCCATTAGTCTTAATCGAGGATGAGTTGTGTTTTTTCAGTGAGTGTGTGCGTGCCGTGTAGCAGTGGGGCCTCACCAGCACACAGCTCTCTCCTTTCCGAGCTCCCTGTAGAAAGAAGTGTACTTCCTGAGCTCATTTGCACCGCACAAACCCTCATCCTTTATTGGCTGCCCAGCCAGCAGTACTGCCCAAACACAGGAACAAAAATTGTCTATTCATTTAACCCAATATAGATACCATCCAAACTAACCTGCCGTCAAATAAGTTTACTTAGGCACTCCCCTCCCGTCTATTTAGCCATACAGTCACATGCTGCCATATTTGCTCCTTTCAGGGGCCAGCAGCAGCAGTCTATTCTCCTGATGGAATTGAAGCAAAGAACGACTATGAGTAGATTTTCACATCGGCCGGCCCATGTGAAGTAGAAGAGACTGTCATTATGCTGTTCAGTGGAGCAGCAATATCTCTAGCTGCTTGGGGACATTGGGTGCCTGAGCGTTGCCGGCCTGCCCTCCTGCCTGTCTGTCCACCTGCCCGCCTCTACCTGCCTGCCTGTCTCTCTGTATGGCTGCACATGTGTTTCTCTGATTATCTGTCTGTGCGCTAGCGGGTTTTCTCCTGGTGTGTGCACATGTGTGTCTAAAGGGAGGCACAAGCTATACCCCAGGGATTGGACTCTTGGCTCTGAGACAGCATGGCAGATAATAGGAGCTTCTATGGAAAATTACTGGGCCCTGTTCTGTCCCCATCAAGCTTTTAGTTTTTCCTCTTCTTCCAGCTCCTGCTTTAAACCGGACTGCTAAGGTTGTCCAAGCAATTAAATCCCCTTCCTGTCACTGTCTCTGTCACCTTTATTTTTATTTCTCCCTTTGCTCACTCTTCCACCTTTTTCCTTCTTCCAGTTTTCAACACCTGTGTACAGACTTGCAAAGGTTTCCGATAGAGAGAAATTGTGCATCAGTCTCTCATCTTTTTCCTTTTCTTCTGCCTTTCCTTATCATCCCTTTCTCCTTTCGCTCCTCTTCTATCCTTCTCCTTTATGCCAGACCTTGACTGCTGTCCTCATACAAAGAGCTGCAGCTTAGACTGAGACAAATACACATGCTGGAAACTTCCATCATGCAGTTTGTGTCTAAGACTTAAAGCAAAAAGACTCCATAAATTGTAACTCTGCTGCTTTTGGAGAATGCTCTAAGAGCAGGGTAGCAAATGCTTAGTACTTATAATGCATAATTTTACATTTTCACTTAATCACATGACTAATTACACGTGAAAGACATTACTCATATTGATGAACTCTGAGATCACCTGACTGATCACAGCTGCATGGGTCAAATAGCACACAGGCAAGAGGAATAGTGGAAGAGAAAGAATGAGCGAAACTAGCTTCTCTGGTAATGTCCACTGCTGTGTCATAAATCAAAGTTTAATAAGTATAACTTTGAAAAAAACAAAAAACAAAACGTATTTGATAACACAATGAACAACTTATGCAGTTCAGTTTGTGGTTAGCTTTTCACCCTAGACTGTATAAAAAAGATGGCTGTAACACCACGGGTTTGTGGAGTCCACATTGGTAAGACTCAAAGTTAATATTTTGGCCTCCACCATGTTTTCTTCGTCCTGTTTTTTTTTTGTGGGGGAGGGTCAGGGAGGAAAAAAATTACTATCTTTAAACAATAGGGTGTAGTGCTAATGCTAGCAATCTTAATTAGCAAACCACATCCATAAACATGCAGAAAGAAATAGATTACACGGACAAAAGAGTATGGAGTAACTATTAATCTTTTAATTAAAGTGTTTTTGGTCCGATTGCCACAGACATGTAAACTCAAGCACCTAGCCATGTCAGCTTTTACAAACATTTCTGTAAGAACGAGTCGTTCTAAAGAGCTCGCTCACTGTAATAGGATGGCACTATTGTAATAAGTCAGTTTGTGAAATTTCTTCCACGATCAACAAACCTGATTGAATTCAGAGACTGGAATTAGTGGAGATGAAGCCTAGTAGAATGCTGTACATTCTACTTGGTGCACTTATACATTGAATGACACTTTTCAGCCCTGGAGTCAGCCACTTGAAGAAACCGCCACCAAAAAAAGACTCCTCTAAAAGACACTTGAAAAGAGCCCCGTTACTTTGCTTCCAGGCATTATGCTAAGCTAACTTGCGCCTGCCTCTAAGCCCGTACGGTACTTAGACAAGAGATTAATTTTAATCTTGTGTAATTCTCCCTAATTTGTGGAGGCAATTTACATATTAAAGTGTGTACAAAAGTGATTACGAGAGTTAAGCAAGATATCATATATAGTGGTGTCTGAGACCACATCACCAAACTGTCGTATAAAGCTGAGACTAATCAGAACGGTTGAATACTTCTCCCCATCATTTCAGTATTTATCCTACGTAGGGGCAGTGTGGAGCTGGAGCCTATCTCAGTTGTCATCTGGAAGACAGACAACCACTCACACTTACATCCACACCTGCTGACTGAGAATCACCTACTAATTAAGATGCATGTCTTTAGACTGTGGGGGTAATATAGAGAGAACACACACAGGTATCGGGAGAACATGCAAACTCCTCACAGGAAGGGACGAATCCAGAACCCTGTCAACTTTTTGTTAACAAGTTCACATTTTGAGACTAATGGGATTCAGATTTACTCATCAAAGGCTTGTTCAAATAAATCAACCACCATTGTTCATCTGACTGTGCCTGAAGTTTCCAGCAGAACAATGCTCACTAAGTAGCATTGTGGCAGTGAGAAACATGGCATTGCATCAGTTAAAGTATCAAAAGTCAACATTTTATTCTAAGCCAAGAAAAGCTTTCTCTGTGTCAAATCATGGCTAAGTGAGGGTCTTCTCAGGAGGCAGCGCATGGACCTCTAAAACACTTTGTGGAAACCAGATCACTTTTATCCAAAGCGCAATCAAGCAGAGCAAAAGTGAGCACACCATCAGCTGATGGGCTTTGTTTTCTGAGAGTTAGAAAAGCAACTTCGTCACAGGTACAGACTTCACTGACTTTAAAAAACACACAACCAAGTTTCCAATCAAAGATCTGAATCATGAGATGAGAGTGTCTCAAAGCACGAGCCATGGTTTCTAAAGCACTTTCTCGGGAGGGGAAATAAGACTACACATGATTGTGTGGATTACCAGAGAAAAGGCTGATCAACTGATCCATGTTGGCCATTCATGGCAGCAACAGAAAGGTCTATGTAAGGGGATTAAGACCAGAGAAAATTATAACACAGCAAACTCACAGTGAACCACAGCGGTGGAAATATTCAGGTTTTGTGACTCTGGACTTGGACACCTACAGTGAACTGACCCGACGTAGATCAAGGAGATCCAGAACTGTATTCCTCAGAGACTTACTTCATCCTTTGGTATGTATCTTTGTGGTTCAGCATAATGAGTTCTCACCCACCTCAAAGGTTTACAAGAACTTCTTCAGACCTAAAGAACACCAACGAGTGCTGAGTCACTCGACCTCAAACTGAGGAGGGTCTGGCATTTTTTTCAAAACTCAACTTTTCAATCAAAATTTTAAAAGGGACCTACCATGCTTTTCCTTTTTTTTTCTATAGTCCTGGGTTCAAAAACACTCAGTGTGTGAACACAGCTCCCCGTGCCATCCACAAATGCAGTTTAAAGCTCGATCATGCAAAGAAGCCATATGTGAACATGAAAAGCTGCCGTCTTCTCTGAGCCAAAGCTCGTTTAAAATGGACTGAGGCAAAATGATTCATCTGACCGCAGAAGAGCTGTCAGATTAATCGAAATTTCAAATTCTTTTTGGAAAGCATGGATGCCACATCCTCCACACTAAGGAGGAGCTGGTCCGTCTTCTTATCAGCGCTAGTGTTCAAAAGCCTGTATCTCTGATGGTATTGGAAGATCACTTTGTATTGTCACTTTGTATGCTTCTGATACATCATGATTGTAACACATGCACATGTGATCTTCCCTTCAAATCGAGCAAAATGCACCTCAATAAGGCTAAATGTCTGCACTCCATTCCCATCTTTATTGTTTGATTTAAAATGTACTATAGTGTCTACAAATAAACACATACATTCACAATTTAAAAAGGAAACCTCCAATAATGCATCAAAAATCAATGATCCAAAACACTGGAACTATGCTGATCACTTAAAAGTCAGGTCACGGCTTCCATAATCGGATTATATTGTTCACCCAGACCTGTCACTTCCCTTTATTGTGAATTACAAGCACTTAATAAAATGAGGATTAACTAATGAAACTAAAATTGTGGAAAATCTGTGCCAGCAGCCTTCACAAAGTCAATTGTTTATCCATCAGGGCTGAGATTATATATAAACGGATAAAGTGGTTTAATGGGGGCCACTTTAAGTGAATATTTTAAAAGCCCTTATTAGAAAAAAGCCTTTAATTCATCATTAGTTTTTTTTTCTTCCTACCCTCTACACCCACTGCTAATCCAGGCACGGTGTTCCTCATCCTGACAGCCAATGAAATCGAGCTTGGCACCTTCAGCCCAACATTATTAGCAAATGCACAAGAAACTCTGCCTTAGCCTGCTGGATATGTCTCTCGCTCCATCTTACTCTCACTCAAGACACCAAGGCTACAATTCCCAGTGACAGGTTTCTAGCCTCGATATATGTGTGTGTGTGTGTGTGTCTGTGGAGGAGGGCCTGGGTGTTCTGTGCCATGGTACTCAAGCTACAGAGCAGCTCTTTTTGCTAATTGCAGCTATTAGGCCTCCAGAGACCGTCTCAGAATCTAGCATGGTTAATGAGGAGTGCACGGTGAGATAAATGAGACACTGTATATCTAATGTTAGAACAATGATTGAGTGACATTAGATGTGCAGCTGAGGGGCACTTGAAGCATTTGTTTTCTTCACCCATCCCAATAGCACTCAAGAGGTATCGCAAAAAACGTTTTTTGAATGGGGACAATAAAGGTTATCATTTCCCTTTCTTGAGTGCTGATTAGGTCTTTGTACCCGAGCGATAGGTACTGTGGCCTTTCTCGCTTCTCTGTTTATCGTGAAAACCAGCTCCTGCTTCAAACAATCCCGGGAATCAATGTTTTCAAAAGCCAAGAGCTCTACAAAGTTCAGGACCCTCGGGGGAATCTAGAGTCCTTCAATTAAACATAAAAGATTGTCACCATCAAGAGAAAAGAAAATCTTTTGACTTCAAAAGTTCGATTCGGGGGACGTAAAAATAACTCTCCCACTCTCTCTTTATCTTGCTCGTAAGATATTTATACAGTGGAATTGTAAAGCTCAAGCTTCGGGCCTCATGGTTTTTCACCCACCAGCTGCAATAGGAATATCACCAAATGACAGTGAAAAAGATTGGATGTCACTTTAATTTTAAGTCATAATGTACTCATCTGGCGACAGCATTAGTAACAGCAGTCAAATGGGCCGATGCTTTTCACAGTAATGAAAAGCTACTATTTATGGATGTCTCTGTGCATTCTCTAGCTTTGCAGGAAATGTGATGGGCAACAGCAATGAGGTAGTCATGTTGCTCACTGCGTAAACACATAGTGAGGCTATGTATAGGTGCAGTGTGTCACGGTGGTGGCGGATGAGTATAATCTAGGTCTAATAAGCAGGGACAGTGGCAGCTCCGGGGTGGCAGAATGTACAGTCGCACCCTCGGGGGGGATATCAGTGGCTAATTCAATGAATCATGGTGTCAGTTTTGATAACCTTGTGACACTGCCACCTCACCCTTTAATCTAACACCCAGTACCAGTTTCTACACCAGGAGGACACAAATAGCATGTGTACAGTTGATGTTATACTTTTGAGGACTGTTGGATTCTCTTCTCAGCGGTTTTTCTGGTGTAAGTATAAAGAAACTGTATTAATGCAGCCTTGTAAAGCCCACAATCTTTGACTCATGTAACGCAAATTTAAGATGTCTGTCCATTTGCAACATTCAGCATATACAGTTATTTGAAATGAGGGGTTTCACGAGACTCTGTGTAGTCCTGTGAACAACTAAGTGCACTCCATCATTCAGTGGCTTGTAAAACCATTTTTAGCAGCAATAACTCGGATTAATCACTTTCTATTTGACTTCACCAGTCTGTCACACTGTTAGGGAGGAATTTTGGCCCACTCTTCTTTACAACATTGATTCAGTTCATTAACGTTTGTGGACATTCATTTATGCACAGCTTTCTTAAGGTCCCAACACAGAATTTTTTCCCCGCACTCAGGTTGTGGTCTGGACTTTAGACCATTTGCACATCTTGATTCTTTTCTTTTTTAGCCAATCTGTAGATTTGCTTCCATGCCTGGGATCACTGTCCTGTTACATGACCCAATTTGGGCACATCTTTAGTTATTAGACAGATGGCTTCACATTTACTTTGGTATACAGATACCAGCTCATGAGACTGTAAAACAAACCCAAATTATAACCCCTCCACTACCATGCTTAATAGTTGGTATGAGGTGTTTGTAGAGTTCCTGTGTTTGGCTTCATCTTGTCAAAGGACATTGCTCTAGAAGTCCTGTAATTTGCTCAGATTCAGCATAATCTAAGCCATGTTCTTTTTAGAAAGAAGACGCTCTCTCCTGGCAATGCTTCCAAATAACTGTTCAGTCTTTTTTTTTTTGTATTGTGTTATTACATTAGAAGAATTGTACTAGGGAAAGCTAATGAGCTTTCTTGTACTAAAGTTTCCATTGACTGTCACTTGTGGTTTGTTTTGTTTTAATAAAACTCAAAGAAAGACAAAGAAAGTAGTGACTGCCCATCATGAAGTCACTGACTAGTTGAAGTGAGATGCAGACCATCGGGTGTTAATTCACCAAAGCATAACACAACGTACTTTCTGAACTAAACTAATATACTTACTTATATATGAGTGTATAGTATTAGTATTTTACGTTGCTATATTAAAATTATTATTTTCTATCGGCCTAACTAAACTTGCTGTACTAATCTATATTTCTAGTCCTAGGTAGTCCTAGGGCGGAGCTTCATCAGCGCCAACTGACAGGCGACCAGCAAGGAATCAAGTACAGAAAACATCAATCAATAAAACATGAGCAACCTCGTTATGGGTTTTATTCAGATGCTATCAAAGATACTTGTGTTTAAATATATACTTCTAATCTAAGTAATAAAGACAACCATCATTACACTTTGCACTACAATAGAAGTACAAAGTGGAAAGAAACTATTTAGGGGATCTTTTGGTCATAAAATAAAATTCCCATTTGTTTCTCCATAGATGATATTACTTGACATTGGCTTTTTTAGCTTTCAATTGTAGTAAAACATACTCCAAAGAGTCAATGTATCAACATCTCCAGTAATTACATTGTGTTTTAAATCTGTCTTTCGGTTGCCAAAGTTACAGTAATTATAAATGCACCTTGCAAGCCAAGCCAGTGCTACCCAGTCATCTGAGTACTTGTATCAGTTTAATTAAAACGAAGCTCTCTTGATTTAATCATTAGTGCAAAATGTTAACAACTGAATTAAACCTTAAAAGGGATGTGTAATGTGCTTAAATGTGTTAAACTCACTGTCGTGAACGTTGCAGTCCGACAAAAAACGCAAACACGAAAGCTTAAAATAGTATTCTTACAGAATGGGGGTGGGGGGGTTAAAGCTGAATGTAACCGTGCTGAAAAAAAAATGATGACGACCTGTATTTTCAGTAAATTCTGGATTCAGTTTTATTTTTGTGTGTGTGAAATCCAGCGACCGTGACACTGTGTTTTATTCACAAACTCAACAGCGAAGTGTTTTTAATCTGTGCTGCACAGCCTCGTGCCTCTGACAGGCTTTATCTATAAAGCCAGCTATGTTCAGGGACAAAACAGGATTTGTCAGAAATGAAGTTGAAGAATTTGCGGTGGACATAAGTAAAATGACCTGAGAAAGCCTTGTATTTTATTGTCGACTGAGGCATTAGCTTGAGGACATATTTAAAGAAGGATAGAGAATTTGGTAATGTACTTCCACTTGTATGTACTATGTAGATTTATATTTAGTTAGTATAGAAATAATTGTGAGATCTTTTTCCAAGGGAGACAGGTGTATCTTTTCATACGTGAATCACTACACATTCATGTTGTCTGCAACATGAACGTGGATTTTGTATACTGTCTATGCACGTGAAGGATAGGAACTCATGCATTATGCATATACAAGAGGGACTGCAAATGAAATTAGAAAAATGCACTCTGCTTGATGAAATATGACTGAAATATTTAGATAGCACAGAGGTTCAGAGATATGACCTAAGGCCCAGTTTATTCAGCCACTGGATCAACGTCCATGCAAAACGCTAAATTATCAAAAGTTAAAATTTTTATTTTGTAAGATGTAACATTTCTGTTGCAAGAAGAAAATCAGATTATGAAGCAAACCTGTGCCTGTAAAATAAAAAATATGGATGGATAGGTAGGAACCCATGGCTAGTCTGGTGGTTAAAATAAGATTGCATTCAGTATTTATTATGACTTCAGCTGTAAATGTGTAAGGTGTGTAAGGTGAAGGATGCTCACCTTACAACAAAAATGAGAGGCTTTACTCTGAATTTCTTTTTCAGCATGTTGTCAAATGACAACTTGGCTGGCTGAGCTCTCTGATAGCTTCGCCAATTCCACAGTGTCTCCAGTGCGAGCTCATACTTGTGTTCATCTGGAGAGAAGATGTTAAGTTGATCCTGTGGTTTAGGCAGTAGCACCATCTTTTTCTCCCGGTGACGTTCTGTTGTTGCATATCATGGTGAATGCTTGGATACATGTCAAACCTTGTTTTGGAAATGTATTCAGCCCGCAGTAAAATCCTCTTTTCTCTCTGAGGCCTAGGTCCTGTTAAAGCTTTGAAAATGCTTTGTTCTTCGGGCTCCACTGGAGGCAATCCACCACTATATTTTTGTATTCTATTAGAAGTTTGTCAAATACTCTTCTTAATTTAATTTCCGGACTCGGTTTTCCGTTTACAAGGACATCGTTGGCCTTGTAATTGGAAGCTGGTCATGGAAGTGTATTATTCTCTTACTAGAAATGCGTCTTTAAAGATTCCTGGAGATTATGCAGATGTCTGAAAACTCTTTAATAGTTTTCTGGCAGTAGCTTTTAATCTTTGTTGGTTTTTATAATTTCTATAAATAGATATCTTTATATGAATATGTGAAATATGCAGGTGAGGGACAAGATTTTGGTATGGAAGCTTTTTTGTTTATAATGCGTCCTACTTGTAGACCCAGTTCTATAGATCTATCACATTTGATCAGGGTTCGTTTGCATGCTGGTTAACAGTCCATGCTGTCACACAATCACTAGCTATTGTCTACTATTATCAGTTTATTAGCTTTTCTGTGTCATATCCATGTGATTCATTTTCCTTGGTGTGACTTTTGGAACAATATGCTTTTGACACGGGATGAGATGAAAAGCAGTAATGTCTGAGCATAATGCACAAAAACACAGGAGAAAAATTAATTCAGCATATAAGCACAAATACCTCATACCAACTGTCAAGCACGGTGGTGGAGGGGTAATGATTGGGGCTTGCTTTTTCCAGCCACGGGATCTGGACACCTTGTAGACTTAAAGTGAACCATTAACTCCTCTGTATTGTTGAGTGTTGTAAAATCAAATGTGAGTTCATCAGTGCAACAACCATAGGTTGACCCGAATTTGGTCATGAAACAGGACAACGATCCCAGACAGCGAAAAAACAACAGAATGGCTGAAAAAGAAATTAAGTTGTTGTCAAAATCCAGACGTCAGTCTCTGCACTGCATAGAGTCATGTGAAAGCTTTCGTTTTCACCTGACTGTACAGACTTAATAGCTTAGACAGGATTTCTAAAAACATCCCACGGGACCAATTTGCTATCATGGCTGATATTAACACTGACCAGCGGATGCTCTCTCCAGGGGTTTCAGTTATGATGACAGACACGTAGTGAGACATGCTGGAGCCGTTCATCCCTATCTCTATTGTAATTCATAATGAAGTTATAATCTTCACAGTAGAGAATGAGCAACATCAAAGATCTGTTCTTTGTTCTTTTGCAACTTCGGATGAATATATTCATTCCCTTCTCAATTTCCTCCTTTTCTTTCTTGGCAGTTCCTCTCTCCTTTCTGCTTTTCTTTCAGGCTTAAATCTCTGTCACTCTCTGCTTGCTGATGTTGGCATTTTCTCCAGTACTCATCTCCATTTGGGATTTCTTGTACAAATCCCTTTACCCATCGAAGTACTTCTTGTTCTTCTGTCTTTCTTTTTAAGACCAAGTCAATACCTGGATACAGCAGGGGGCATGCAACCAATCACTGGCAGCAAAGACAAAACTATTTGTATCTCTTAATTCAGCAAAGAGGTCAATGGACTGAAGGTTTGATTTTTTTTTTTTCCTTCTTCTTAATCTTCTGGACAACAAACCGATCAGTTTAAAGGCTAGCTTGACAGACGGGGCTGCTGTTGATCAAAAGGCCTCATTAACATTTCAGTCTGCCACTGCCCAGATAAGACAACGACAGCCATTTTCAGATGGGCGCCATCTGTCAGATGTGCTGGGTGGCCAATAATGATGGTGATATTTCATGTATGTTATCAAATAACAGATGCCACAGGTTTAATGTGTCTACCTTCCATTTTGCTCAAAGTAAGCGTAATGATTTGGAAGCTATTTTCTTAAGTTTAGAAGATAAATGTAATAATTTCTCCCTTTAAATAATACAGAAAACTGAACACTGACTACATTAACCTTAAAAATGTGTGCTAAATGGCTTGCTTCAGTTATATGATGAACTGAGAGAGTCCACCAAGGTCCCGTCTAAACAAAGCGAACAGAAGACGGAGGGGCCGATGTAAACAAGGAATAGGAAGCAATATGGCAGCTACAGAGGCCTTAAAATTGAATTCAATTATAAAACAGAGACTAAACAATGATATAAAACCTGATTTGCATTTTGAAGTTCATTTCAACAAGCGGCACGTTGCTCCGTTCACCGTGTCCCTCCAGCTGCTGGACAAACATGCTGACAGTCAAATCAGACAAGTTACTGAGCCTTCTCTCTTTTCAACACTGGATCAGGCTTTCATAATTGTGTGGGCAGAGAAGACTCATGCCAGGAATACTAAAGACATCTCTCTTCATTCACCTTAACCAACGGACACGCGATTTACATTTGACGTGCTCGCTGGCTGCAGTCCAACTAAGACAAATAAGACTGAAAAGTCTGGGCTTCATTACACACAATATGGCAGGCTGAAGGACAGCTGCGGTGGCCGAGGCTCATCTCGACCCACCGCCTAAAGTTGCAATGCTTGTACACAAATCAAGCAGATCTGGTGTGCTGAGAGATGCCTCCCCGAAATTATTTAGCTCCACTTAAAAGGATTAACAAGTTAGACTTTTATTGCTCCATAGAACAAAATGAACTGAGGTCGATAGAGGCTGTTGATCAATACTAGTGACTCAGTGACTGCTCAACCACAAAGTCTAAGAAGCTTTTCTTCTCCAGCCAAACAGCAAAGTGGGGCAGAGTTATGAAGCCCATATTGTGCATGCTGATATTTCATAGCCTAACAAATGTATGTATAAGTTCTGTGGGTGGTTAGTGACCTGAAGGAGGTCAAACCACAATAAATCTTGAAAGGATACACTGTATTTATTGTTGGCATTGATTCTGTAATTACTATGAAAAGATGATTATAATGTATTATGAAAAGTGGCATTTTTCTCTATTACAAACAGAACAGAAAATCACAATGTTTGAACTGTGTTCTATAATTATCGAATGTCACTTAAAAAAAAATTAATCAGCAAGAACAATAATGCAATTTTTTAATTTGCAATTTGAATCACATCGTGCACTGTGTATACTCTGTGTTGTATGTTGTATGTCACTTAGAATAGGTACATTTGGAGTTAATGTGCGTTTCTTAAAAATCCACCATTGAGGTAAAGTGAGATGAGATAATTATAGGACGTGTTTAAATACTATTATTTTCTGTTCTGCTGACAACTATGTGAAGGGAGAAAAATGGTACCGTTCATAATGCATTATAATCAAATTTAAGGTGGCTTTTTAAGGTGGTAACACCTTAAAGACGGTAAACGTGTGGTGTTTACCCCCATCCCTTCACTCCATGGCTACTAAACCCGATGACAACTGCTACACAGTTGCTAAAAACAAGCACACAGATGGTGTGTTCACTTGCATCTTGCCATCCTTCTGGTTTGGAGGCTGTCAGATCTGTAATCTGGAGACAGGTTTGGTGTGATACAAACAAATCGACGTACTGTTCAGCATGCAGGTGTTTTATTGATCTTTGCATTGTAATTCCTGCTGGAAGGCAGGATTGAGTGGCACTACAGTGCTGTGAAAAAGTAAACGCTCCCTTTCAGATTTTTCTTTCTTTCTATTTATTTATTTATTTATTTATTTTTGCATATTTTGTCACACTCAGATGTTTCTGTTAGTGTGAGCTGCCTGTGTGAGCTCACACTAACTTAGCGCCTTAGCGAAATGCAGCGTAAAAGAAATTCACTCTTTAGAGAATTTAACTGGGAAATAAAGAAAAGCTGTTTTGTGATTGGTATTCTTAAATGGTTTAAATTCTAATCACTACAGTTGACCATTGTTTCATGGGTTTCTAAACAGATTAAGTAGCTTCTGGAACAAGTCATTAGAGGAACTGCAATTTTTTTTTTACACAGTGCTTCAACAGTGGCTTCATTTTTCACCTCTGGTAGTTGATGCTTGGTGGGTCTCACAGAGCTGTTAGCATGGCTAGTATACTTTTAAATGTAGTGTGTGTGTGTGTGTGTGTGTGTGTGTGTGTGTGTGTGTGTGTGTGTGTGTGTGTGTGTGTGACAGAGGCTGTTGTGTGTTTGTTGAACTTCAAAGAGATTGAAAGCATCAACTAAATCACCCGTCCCATTTTCCCAATCAATCCCACTTTGGCTATGCTGCACTAGCCCTCCAGATATTTCCTCCGACTGGGGATCAATAAGCTTGAATGATTGAAGACCACTAATCCCATTGATGCCCACCTTCATTTGACTGAGATCTACCCAAAGATCAGGAACTGTTTTCCTCTGCTTTCCCTAATTTAAAGTGGACTAAGTGACAGATAGCGAGAGGCTGTATTTGTATCTTTAGGCTTGATTTTGATCACTGGCCACAGTATATCCGAACTTGCTTTGAATTTGTCACAAAGACTTTGGAGTAGTATCCATTTAGGTGAGTGCTTTTACAAATCAGCTGGCTTTTTACTGTATTTATCTTGGCACGAAATCCACTGGCCAAGAAATAAACTGGATGTTGTAGACACTTCCTCCGAATTCAAGCCTCTTTGAAAATTTGTGATACGCAAACAAAACTGAGAACAAGGAGCTCTATACCAGTTATCAGACCACTGATATTTAGACGTTGACACAACAGTCATCCACACGTGATCACTTAGGATTCAAATCAGTTTTTCAACAATGCAGACTTTGTTGGCTCACAAAAACCCATCTGACCTATACACACAGCAATCCTCTGTTTTCATCCTCTGTCTTTTAGTGTTCTGCTTGCATCTCGTCTGCAAACGACCTCCGGTAGAAGGAAATGAGATGCAGCAGGAGGCCTGAGAGAAAGCCTTTTGCTGGTTTAAGATCAGCCACAGGTATTAAGCTGCTCTCAGGGCCCAACAAAGCTCAGGCAAAAAGCCCAGGCAGGCAGGTGGGAGCGCGAACAACAGGGAATCAGATAGAGGGGAATTCATTGAGACACACCAAGGCATTATAATCTGAGGGAAACAGAAAACCAGGGCTTTAATGTTTGTTTTGTGTTCAGAAAATTAGTGTCGGAATGCCGCTATTTGATGTTGGCATAAGAGATCAGGAGATGCTGATACTGATTTCATATTTTGTGAAGGTGCTTTTTTTCCCCCTCCACTCCTGTTCTCTCACATCACCATTTCTATCACGGCCATATCTCGCTCTCTACTCAGTCTGCACCTTAATCCTGCCTCTATCCGCTCCCTCACAGATTGCTGTATCACACATACTTAAGAGTTTTCGCCTTTTTTTTTGTTATCCCTCTGACAAGAAAACAGACCTCCTTTTTTCCCCTCTCCTTTGCTGCTTTGAGCACGTCATCAGTCTAATGCAATCAAGGCCAGCCACTTGCCATCCAACACCTTTTACTGGAAAGCTTTTGTCTTGATGTACAAAGACTCTGTTTTTGGAAGGACTCAGATGGACAACTGAATTTAGACTGAAGGAAAGAAACTCATTCCAACGCAAACACACACACACATTTAAATGATCTGGATTTTTTTCTCTCTTTTTCCTTTGGTTTAATATGAGAACCCTGCAATAACTTAAATCATTCCAAAATGAACATTTTTACCAGTGAAGTTTTCATCTCACAGATGGGTTGTTACGTAGTGAAAGCCAAAAGGTGAGTGCCTGTGTGTGTTACTCTATTAAGAGTATCAATATCTACAAAATTAATATGGGTGCTTTAGCCACTGCAGCCTTAAGGGAAATAACACAGAAATGGTTTGGCATAAGGCCAAATCAATATATCCTTTAAATGACAAAACCACAGGCGACAGAGGTCTTGCATGTGCATATCTGTTGAACAGTGTTCGCAGTAATAGAGTTTGATGTATAGCATATTTTATGAGGTTGTAATATTTCAAGGTCTGTGATAGTTTACACCAACTGATAATATCCTATACTGCCTTTACTGCATCAGATATCATAAAACAAAATCCTGCAAATCACTAAAAACTGTGTAATAATAAACGCAGACCGAGCAGACATAAAGCCAGGCATGGTTCATGGTCAGTAATCCCAATATTAGGGGGTGTGTTGCAATATGTCCCCTACTCAGTGACTTCATACTTATTCTGTTCCTATTGAATTTGCACAGAGAGAAATATTTTTGCAAAAGAAGACAAAAACAAACAACTTTTTGCTTTTCAGGGTTGAGAAACGCGGGGAGACTTTATCACAATTTTGTCTGACATTCGATAAGGAAAGAGAGGAGAAACAGCGGCCCTTCTTTCTCCCACTCTCCCATTCAATAAAGCTCCCATTGAGGAAAGGAAAACAGCAGACGCACCTTTTCTTTTTACCCTGAGGGGAAGGTACTTCACATTGAGGCCATCACTGAAAGGTCAAGCCGCTTCGAATCTCATGGAAACTCCATTTAGGATACACACTTCCTGTGCCGTACTGGGCCCCGTCCAGCTAGCATCTCAGTTACAATAACATTTCCACGACCTGGCGGTGGGGGGGAGGAGGGGTGTGTGTGAGCTCCAGAGGTGCAGAGAATGTCAGGACAACGCTCTGACCTTTTAATCGCTGTGAATACAGATGGGCATCTAACACTCTGTTGATGTCAGGAATATAACCTGTGTCGTTCACATTTACAGTGCCCTTTCACGATGTCATTGCTATATGCGTGTCTCTCTGTAACATATTCAATTTTAACATTTAAGGATCTCTCTTTCTCTCTCTCTCTCTACATATATGTATGTGTGTGTTTATATTTCACTTACCGTATATCTTCCATTAGTAGCCCCGGTGTTTATTCAAAAGATTATTCGGCCGGCCCAGTGTTTAAAAGAGACTGGCGGTTGTTGGAGACCGGCTCTTATTCCCTTCTCAGATGGAATGGCCACGGAAGTGAGAGGGAAAGACGACCCAGGCGCGGTTTTTAGACTGAGGTGAAAAGACAGTCCGTTTATTTACAGCGCTCCAAAACGTATTCCAACAGTTCACAAATAATGCAGTTCCCAATTGTGCTCCTCCTTTGCTCCCGAGTGTCTCCTTGTCTGTGGTAGCCCAGTGCACGAGTGGTGCTCCCCGAAACTTCTCTCCGCCCGACTCTCCAGGAGAGGAAGTAAAAGACCAGAAAATTACAGTTAGCAGGTTTGCTAGCCGACAGTTCCAGTTCAGTGTAATAATCCCACTTCGATGGTCGACGCATCCAGCTTAAATGCCGCTGGTCGTAGATAACGGCTGATTGGAAACA
>VURO01001055.1:15504-33413 GCA_015108175.1 Pelvicachromis taeniatus
CTAGGAATAAAATAAAGAGACAACCAGTAGCTGCTTGTGTTCTAATTGGAGCAGACGGACTGCTGCCTTTAAGTGCCCAAAAAGCATCATGACGACATGGTCGAGGAAAATCGAGGAACTTGGCACACGGGGGAATTTAAAGTTTGAGGAACTGACTTGCGTGAAGGGAGGCAGATGGGTGACTCTGTTTCTCGGACACTGAGCAGAAACGGTAAGACTGTTGTTTCATAAACGCAGTCTGTAGATGACGGTGGAGACTCCACGAACTAAAGTGCTGAACAAATAAGGGTTAGTAGTATTCCTTGAATAATGAAAAAGACACTGACTGCAGAAAGGCACAGGGGTGTAAACATTACATCATAATGTGGGCAAAAAATGTGTGTAAATATAGAACGGTAATGATTAGAAATGTCAATACATTCTACTAAATATGGGACCTGCATTGTTTTTCTGTTGACAGTTTCTACCTGGCTGAGATCTCAATGGCGCTGGGTCATCTGCACCAAAAAGGCATCATCTACAGGGACTTAAAACCTGAGAACATCATGCTCAATAACAATGGTACTGAAACATGACGAGTTGTTTGCTAAAGGCAGATAAGAAAACGTCCGACCTAGATACATGTCCTTTACTAACTATGAGTTTTTCTTGTGCAGATTCACCCTCTTGTGCTTATTTTGAATCCAACTATTATAAAACACTACTTTGAACCTTCTAACATGTCCTCTGTACGCGTCCACCTTCTAGGACACGTGAAGCTGACGGATTTCGGCCTATGCAAAGAGTCCATCCACGATGGAACAGTCACCCACACCTTCTGCGGCACTATCGAATACATGTATGGCAAAGAGTTTGATGATTTAGATTGTAGCTACACACACGTTAGCACATTCATGTCTCTTGTTTTGACACACCTTCTCCTCTACCTCTTCTTCTTCTTCAGGGCTCCAGAGATTCTGATGAGGAGTGGACATAATCGTGCTGTGGACTGGTGGAGTCTGGGGGCTCTCATGTACGACATGCTGACAGGAGCAGTAAGTACAAACCAGCCGACCGATTAATGCGGGAACTAATGCAAGTAACCAGAAGCGATTATCACAGCGTCCTCGGAGTTATTGTGCTGCTGAGCTAATGTTTCCAATCTGCTGCTGTTTCTTAGCCTCCGTTCACTGGTGAAAACCGAAAGAAGACCATAGACAAAATCTTAAAATGTAAACTCAGCCTTCCACCTTACCTCACGCAAGAAGCCAGGGACCTTCTGAAAAAGGTGAGCTGTTAAAGCCTTGGTTCTCCCGCACGCTTCACGTGCTCTCGTTAAACATCTGGATAAGCAGGTTTCCAAAAACACTTATCTGGTGTCAAAAAATATGATTTTTTATTTTTTTTTTGGTTTGTATTGCAGTTGCTGAAAAGAAACGCCTCGTTGCGACTCGGGGGCGGTCCAGGAGATGCAGCTGAAGTCCAGGTAGGCATCACCTTTTTTCTTTTTTCTGTAATCAGATGGACCTTGAAATACATGTTTGAAAAAACGCACAGACGCCAAACATTTGTCATACAACAGCTGTCATGTTTCCTAGGCTCATGCATTCTTCCGCCATATAAATTGGGACGACCTCCTTGCTCGCAAAGTAGAGCCTCCATTTAAACCATTTCTGGTGAGTTTGTCTTCTACACAATGATTTCCTGTGTAATGTGGCCATGCAAGGTAATTAACTAACCTGATTATTATTATTATTACTATTTATTTATTTATTTACAGCAATCAGCTGATGATGTCAGCCAGTTTGACTCCAAGTTCACCAGTCAGACTCCAGTGGACAGTCCTGATGACTCTATGCTCAGTGAAAGTGCCAATCAAGTCTTCCTGGTGTGTACCTAGTGCCTTTTACTGTGTCTGTGAAGGGAGTAATCCTACATGATTCACCATCTGTTCACTCATGTGATATGAGTCAAAGGACAAACAACTGGTTTGCTTTTAATGTGAGCACTTGTTGAAGATTTGAATCGAATTCTTGTTTTGTGAAAGTACATCAGTAACTTCTTGTTTGCATTATTTCAGTTTAGAGTAGCACTCAAGAAAAGTAGCAAACCTGAGCACAGTGCAAGTACACTCACCGGCCACTTCATTAGTTACACCTTGCAAGTGTCAGGTTGGACTCCCTTTAACCATTAGAACTGACATATTTCTTTATGGTAACTCAACAAGGAGCCGGCGAACATCGACAGGATAGCGTCACACAGCTGCTGCGTCTGTGATGTGACTCTCGTTTCAACAGATCCCAAAGGTGCTCTAAAGGTTGAGTCTGGCCAGTTTTCTCTGACCTCTGGCATCAGCAGAGAATGGTTGCTTACTGGATATTTTTTTGCTATTTTGGACCCTTCTCTGTAAACTCGGGACATGATGGTGTGGGAAAGTCCCAGCAGATCAGCAGTTTCTCAAATACTCATGTCAGCCCCTCTGGCACCAGCAACCATGACACATTTAAAGTCACTTAAATCACCTTTCTGCCCCAGTCTGATGCTCGGTTTGAACCTCACACGTCATCTTTACAATGTGTATGAGTTTAGCGTGTGTGAGTGAGTTGCTGCTTTGCCATTGGCTGATTAGATATGCGCATTAATTAGCAATTGGGACAGGTAAACCTGACAAAGTGGTTGGTGAGTGTTTATTGATGTTGTAGGGTAAGATATGTGAGACGACTAATAATCTGGGTCCAGAGTCAACAGATGCATGGTCATCGTCTGTGGTCAGATGAGCTAAATATTTAGTGTAAAGCCGATGTTGCTAAATTTAAGCAGACAAGAGTTTTTAATAGAAAACAGTGCACTTACTGTTTTTGTGTTGTCTGAAAACATGCAAACAGCAGCTCGTTCTGGACATTTTGTGTTTTTTCTTGTGTTTTTTTTTTCCCTCCTCTTTTCGACAAGTAGGTCTTACGAGAATCAGTTAATGCGTCCCATCTGGTTTAATCCTGTTGGTTTTCCTGGAAGCTTCACTCACTGTTCCACCACATTGCATGATATGGTTTACTCAGCATTTCATTGCTCATCATCAGCTGTGGGTTGTTTTTGGAAAGATGGTCTTTGAAGAAGTGGGCTTAGATCTCTTTCTGTTTTTGTCCTCCACCCCTTCCCCCAGGGTTTCACATATGTAGCCCCATCTGTGCTTGAAAATGTCAAAGAGAAGTTCTCCTTTGAGCCAAAGGTCCGCTCACCTCGAAAGTTCCCAGGAAGCCCAAGAACACCTGTGAGGTAACAGCATGTTGTTTTTGTCTCCAGATCTGTTGAATTTCACTGGTCATTTAAAAATCTTTCCCAAAACAAGTCTTCATGCTGATGACTCACTTGCTGACCTTGTGAATCGCTTAAATTTGCTTGGCTAACAGTAAGGCATCATGTGTGTAACTTCCTTTAAAGTCATTAAAGCGTAAATAAGGGAGGTCAGGAATTGAATTAAAAAAGACATGGATAGGGAAGGTGAGAAAGAAAGTATGCATTCTTTCAAGTCTAAGGTTTTATGAATAAGAACATAAATGTATCTGGTCCTTAGCAGGACTTAAAATCATTTATATACAACCTCAGATGAACAACAACAAGATGTGTTATCATTTATTCAACAAAATCTTAAGCCAGAATGCAGTCAGTGGATGGTACACCCTTATTGCTACTATTAAAACAGTAATTAGCCAGATGCTGCAAATCAAATTCAGTTGACTGATCATCAATAAGCGTTAAGCACCAATATAAAGGAAGATGTTTTGACAGTTTGCTGGTCTTGAGGAAAGCAGTAGTTGCTGCCCATGAGTTTTGGAAGGGTTATAAGGCCATTTCCAAATAATTTCAAGTCCATCGCGCTACTGTGAGAAAGATTAAGTAGGAAACATTCAACACAACTGTCATTTTACCCAGCAAAGCCACCCCAGGGTCAGTCCATGCACTACCTAAGAGCCACACCTCAGACTCGACAGGGCTCAGTTAACATGTAGGCAAGTTCACAATAGTACAATTTTGAAGAAGAATACAAGTATGGATTTTTTGGAAAGGTTTCCAGGACAAAGGCTCTTCTCTTTAAAGGAGAACATGGCAGCAAGGCTTAGATTGCAAAGTAGTGTCAGTACCGACCACAAAACCTTTGGAAAATGTTCAATGGACAGATGAGACCAAAATGAAGATGTCTGTCAGAAAACCCGATAATAACCCCATCAACCACCTGCCCAGCACGGTGGTAGAGGGATAATGATTTGGGCTTGTTGTGCAGCAATTATGGAACTCCTGTGTACCAAATATGCAGCTTTCTATCTGACAGCTAAAGCTTGGCTTAAATGGGGTCCTTCCATAGGAATGTGATCCCAGACACATCAGGGAATCTATATGAAAACGCTAATGGTGATTATTAATGGCCCAGTCAAAGTCCAGACCTCTGACCGCAGAGAGCTTAATGCAGCTGTGCATAAACGACTGTAAGTCTTACTGAACTAAAGCAGTGTTGTTATGGAGAGTGGGCCTGATTCCTGCATAAATACTTTTTCACGACTCTATGTGTGTGCTGCATATAACAGCTTTTGAGATACGAAAGTGAATGTATCATATCTCGCAAGACTAATAGAAGTATCTCATATGTTCTTCCTCAGTCCGGTGAAGTTTGCAGCCAACTGGCACCGGGGACCTTCAATGACCGGCAGCCTGTCTCTGCTTTCACCTAGCAGCTCGATGGACCAACACATGGAGGTTTCAACGGTGGAGCAAATGGACACATGCAGCAGCGGCTTCACCGAGGCTTCTGCGCCGCTTCCCATCAGGCACCCTTCAGGCGTCAGTGTAGGTCCCTACAAAAAGCAGGCGTACCCCATGAACTCCAAGCGGCCCGAACACCTACGAATGAACCTATGACGCTCGGCTTGCCTACGAACGTTAGCCCTCTTTGAGTATCCCCCTTTCTTTTCCTTTTTTTCTTTCAAAGAGACTTGTAGGATTTTTTCTTTTTTTTCTTTTTCAATTCGACTGACGCTGTCAACGCCGATCACCAGCTCTTCCAGCAGCGCCTTCCCCTCCTTGACCGCCTGAAACCTCCTGACTTAGCCTTGGCCTTTATTTTTTTTTAAGTCGCCACAGCTAATCAGCAGTTTATGAATTTGCAGAGCGGTGTGAGAAAGCTGCTCTTCGATGAAACGCCGTTCGAATGTGTGCTGAGAAATGCCAGCTGACTCGTGGGCTGAGGAGGCTTCGGTGTACTCAACTGGCATTATCGTATGATTTACTGGTGCTCTTTTATCTTCAAGTCTAGAATACTGTTACTTGTAGTGTTTACGACGAGTTAACTCCATCACGGTGATTAAAAGGGAGTTCTCTAATAAGGAGCGTGACTTGTCTTTTTAAACAGTCTGTGAAAAGAATTTTGGGATCACACTGTCAGTAAGTAGATTCATTGGATAATAGTTTCACAGTGAACACGGTGTTCCTTTATATTTAAAGGACCGAGTCAGATCGCCTTTGTTACTCGAGCTTAGATCAGGAGTAGGTGAACGCGCCTGAAAGAAAGCAGCTATAAAAAGACAAGTGAAATTTCAGCCAAGTGCATCACTTCCACCACAATCGATACCAAATGCTGGCACTGCTTTACTTGTCTGACCGGAAGGCTTCCTGTGGGAGGCCTGTCCAGAAACACTGTTCATTTTCTTTGTGTTGAATGTAAACAGACTCTAAAAGCCTTTGTGTGTCACTTAAATCTCCTGCTCTTATTTTGTAACTCATGCAGTCTCATTGCCACTGGCATGGTTGGAAACCAACAAGCATGTTGATCCAAAATACTCTGAGCCAGATTGGTGTCACTGCCTTTTTTTACTGACATTGGCTGCATTCATGTCTATGGTGCTGTGAGTGTGCTTTTTGTGCTTTGTAACATGGCTTTAAATGTAAGGGCGTATGAATAGACCATCTATTAAGAGTGGGGATGTTTGAGCTGTTTGTGTGATGTAAAGCTGCTAGATGAGCCTTTGGAGTCAAGCCATTGAACCCTGTCATCCTAAAAATGACCAAAGGTCGGATTCAGATTCCCATAATGCTGATTAAAGCTAAATGAATGACCTGTGTTTTTTTTTTTTTGTTTGTTTGTTTTTTAAATTGTTCCCTGCAATCCAAAAATACTGACTGTAACATTTGGCCAAAATGAGCTAAAGCTTTGGGGGTTTTTCTGGTAATGATAAAAATGAAAATATAGGAAAACAACAGAGAAAGTTTGCGATTTTTCTACAAATTGACTTTTGTAGAAACTTCTTTTGATTCATACCATTGTATTTTAGGTTATACTGACTTTCTTCCATATTGATACTGTGTCGGACTGAACTGATGTATTTTGATCATTCCTGTAAACCAGCTGTGTTTAACAGCAGTCGCTCCACTCGCTTACTTTATATTTATTTCAAGTGCCATTGTGGTTCCACTGCGTTGTCCACACTATGCAAACTATGTATTTATTATGTAGTATTACTCAGATAGGGCAGCAGAATGTGTAAAAAGTTTATTTGACTTCTGTTGCAATTATAATCGTGTACAGTGTAATTTTATTTCCATAGCAAATCTTACAAGAACCTCAGATGCAGCTTTTTTTTTTTTACGTTTCAAAAGGCCCGAACGTCTTACAGTATTTATTTTGAGGCATCGTATCACTTTTTTTTCATTTTAGACTTTCCTTGCCAAAAACTTGAAGTGTAGTTTTTCTTTTGCAGTGCAAAGATAGATGATGTTATGATGCAAAAACCAATGGGAATGGCACTGTGCCTTTGTCGACAGAGTACATCATGTATGTACAGTTTGCTGTATATTGTAGTTGTGTGAGTGTGTGTGTGTGCGCGTGTAAAGGCTGGGATTGATTACCACCACCGATATCCTGTTACGCCTTTCTAGGATGTGTATATCTTTGCTTGACGTTGAGGTCTGAGTGGGAGGTTTGGTGTGACTGTCGCATCTGAGAGATGGTGATGTAAAAGTGGTGCATCTTGCTTCGGTTCAGGTATGTTTAAGGAGCATTTTACACAGACTTGATAACATGTGAAACATCTCTCGAGTTGAAAGGATGTTTTAATCACTGGTGGGCATTGAGTAACATTTGTGTCGATCCTTCACCTGCCCCCCCCTCTAACGGAGAAGGCTGAACTGTATCATGTACATAATGAAGTTGAAATAAAACAAATGAATAGATCCCATGTCTGAGTCCTGGTGGTGCAACAGAATACCAGAGAGAGAGTTTCAGCTTACCTCTGTGATAACTTACAAGTTGTCCGCCCCCCCCCCCCGTTCCCAGTTTGTTCCATGAATCAAGCCAAGAACTCTTAACTTAAATGTAGCTCTTTAATCGGTTTATGGATCAGAGTGGATAAAAATAACAGTGAAATGATTTTTGTACATAAAATAGATGTTTCTCCCAGTCTTTGGTTTTTACAAAAACGGGGCAACGTCAGCCCTGTAAAAAAATAATTTATGTAAATCAATATCACAATCAGTAATCTGCAGTCCCCCAAAAAGCTCAAAGCACAAAGGTTACCGTTACAAGCAGATTTTTGCTGTGTGCATATATGAATGTGTAATTATACCGATGGGTTGTTCCAGAAGGTCGGCTCTCCAGCCTTCTGTTTTCAAACTGAATGATAGAAATAAAGCAGATGCTTTTATTCCTTGCATTCGTTTTGGATGAAGCAGAAAAGTTGCACAAATTTAGTAACACTGGACAAAGACGGGGATCATGTGCTGCATGTTTGTTCGGATATAAAGGAAAATGCTGTGTATAATTCTCTTATGTTCCCATATTTACAAAACCAAAAAAAAAGACAAAGACATTTTCATTATCGTGGAAAGTTTGAAAGACTAAAGGTGGAGAAAAGCAACACAAAGGGAAACAACTTCATATAGAAAAATCAAAAAAATACTCGAGGGCAAGAAAATAATTTCTGAGCGAATAATAACTGATTTTTTGCTGCAGATTTAACGAGAGAGGGAAAAAAAGAAGCCAGAAACGTGCCTATGGTAGGTGCAAGTTGTGTACCCTTACTGACCTTGGCCAGCAAGGAGCCCAGCCTTTAGGTGACTAATGAAACAGTGTGTACGACATTATCTGTCAGTGGGGCTTGACTGCCATGAAAAGCCACATATTACATACAAAATAATACCAGTATCCCACACCTGAAACCCCCCCCCCCCCAAAAAAAAATCTGCTCCTCATTAATAAATCTGCAGGTGTGGAGACGTGGCTCCATCTCTCCATTTGTAGACCTTCTCTGTGATCACCGTGCGGCAGAGGGGGCAGCTCTTCTCCCGGTTGAACCACAGAGCGATGCATTCGTCACAGAATATGTGCTGCACAGCAGAGAAGTGAAAGCAGGTCACCACATTTTATACTCAAAAGTACCTGAAAAGGGCTACTGAACTTTCCAGCTCCAGATTTTTTTTTAATTAATTGGGTTCCTCCATCACTCTTTAAGCCAGCTTTGTCCTGATTGGCTGCCCCTTGCAGCAGCAGGTGGGGACCACTTCTTTGCTCAGGACTTCATAAAAAGGTGGTTGTAGCTTTTGTAAAGTCAATAAATAAATAAAGCCAATATGAAGGTACCTAAGTTAGCATTCTTCTAACGGCCAGCAGAGGAGGATTCCTGCTGTTGGAAAAAAGTTTGCAGGAAAATACACCCTTTCCTTTTTACCTCACTCAACATTACTCTGGTGAGTTTATGGTCTCGGTCAGTCCCTTCAAATTTTATTTGATTTTATTTGATGAAACACAGCTGATTTAAATGACTAAATTACCTCCTCAACATGTCTCCAGAGGCCTTTACAGTTGGTTCACTGTGCAAGTATTTGTTATGTGTAGACATTACATTGATTCAATGGTTATTGGGTTGGGTGCCTTTTTATGCTAGAATGACTTACAGTTCAGGCAACGGTTTGTGGTAGTGACAGCAGGCCCTAGAAGTGTGCACGTGTGGTTTTACCTGACAGAGAAGTGCACGTGGCTCCCTGTACTCTCCCTGACAGATGGGGCAGACATCTCCAGCCTCATTACACTGACTCCTCGTGGCTGCTGTGCCTGTACACTGAGAAATAACACGAAAGCACACTTCAATACTGACACTTCAGCACAATCTGAATTTATTTTTAATTTACAATTTTAACGATAAAGTTGTTTAACACTGACCTCGAATCTTAGAAATAGTCTCCCAGTTTTCATTAAAGACGTCCACTGACCATACAATCCTAAAAGCTAAAAGGGAGAGAAAACGAACACAACAGTTTTCAGTGTAATTGTCAACATGAAACAGAACCGTTTTAGCATTTATACTACAAAAAAATACATAAGCTGAAGGGTCACACCTTTAGTATGAGGTAGAGCAAAGCCAGCAGGACCCCGAGTGTAAGTCCAAGGCTGCCTTCTGTCTCCTGGTAGGTGACTAGGTAGCGGAACCACAGTGGAACAGGCGCTATAGCCTGGTGGACTTGACCCAGCTCCTCAGCCAACATGAGCCACCGCCCCTGGAGAAACAAACTTAAGCTACTGAACCAGCCCTGCCAACAGTGGGTTTTTTCATTAAATCAGCAATCTCAAGAGTAAATCCACAAATCAAACCTGAGTTCGATAGGACACCAGTGAAGAGGGCAGCAGCAAAATAAGGCACTTAATTCCCATACAGAGGAATTTTATTACAAAGTTGGTGATGCCGACTGCCCAGAGTGTCTCCCAGAAACCCAGTGGCTCAATGGTTGGACTGAGCAGGATGATGCTATGCAGGGGGTGACAGTCAGGTTAAATGGCATAATGCTCTTCAACAAATCTGATCATATTCAAATTTTAGGCCAGAGACTACATTCCTGTAAGTGAGGTGACAGAATGGATTACGCCTTACCAATGATAAAGTGTCTCCGTGAGAAAGGTGTAGTAAAGCAGTAAGGTGGAGGAGATCAGGAAGAGCAGCAGCCATATGCACTGCAGTTTTGAGTGACGATCCTGAAGGTAAACATAGACAAAATTAGGGACTTAATTAATATTCATAAACGCATCACAAATCAACACTTTTTCAGCTGCTGGCTCACCTGAAGAAAGACTTGAGTTTGAATGTTTTTATTCACATATAAAAAGGTTGTGAAGAGGCCAATCCCAACTGCTAAACCTGGTAAAGGAAGAGACATCCGATGACACGCTTGTGGTCACAGGTGTGGTGACACTGTTTTCTTAACTCCTGCTTACCTAGGGTATGTTGGATCACCAGCTTAGCGCACAGTATGATCAGGAACGGAAGACTCTTTTGGAGCCAGCGGAAGAGACAGCGGAGCTCAGAAAGAGAGGTGCTGGGTTCTCCAGAGTCCAGATCGGAGTCAGGCGGGTCAAGCTCGGGCTCTGAACTGGAAGGGTGCGCCCGATTATGTGAATGCGAATGTGAGTGGCTGTGCGAGTTGATCCTGCATCTCCTGGATGATGCCCCTCCACTGGACTCTCCGGGGCCACCGGTCATGGGTACTCGTACCTCACTGCTCTCGGGGCTGGCGGCAGCAGCACCACTGACAGGTGCCCTGGTGAAAAGTTCTGGTTGCAGAGTTAGGGATAAACCATTCCCCGCATGACCAGCCCGCTCAGTTGAATTAGGCTGCATGACAGTAGGAGACTCCCTCAGTTTAAGTACTCTTCTGGAATCACTCCTGAAACACAAGAGCGTCGGTCAGTGTGTCTCACTTCAACTACGAACACAGCCATATTTACGTGTCAGCTCACAGAGAGGACCAACGTGAAGACCTTATCACAGTGTTAAGAAGTAATGACGGGGTTAGCACGGTTTATCTCCAGACTGACAGTATTGGGGTACTTTGGGGAACGAATGCGACGGGAGATATATATATATTTTTAGGTTGGTCAAAGTTGACAAAAGTGAATTACTCTGACATTATTTTCACATAACTCTATCATTTCATTATACCAACATAACTGCCGCTAGGTAAATAAACCAGACATTTTCAAGTAATAGTAATAAAAAGACAGCTTAGTGAAAGAGACAGCTAACAGGTAAAACTGAGGGTTTCCTACACACGGCTAGCTGTTAGCATTAGCAGCTAGCATGTTTTCTCTTAGGCCCTGTTTAAGCTTCAGCCCACCTGTCATTCTGTACCCGGAGTTTCATGGTAAGCTCTTGGTCTCCATCTAGAACAAAAGCCGACTCACCAAACTAAACAAAAACGAAAAACAAAAAAACAAAAATAAGATGATAGCTTTCAGGCTAAGCCATAAGCTGCTTGCACAGACATGACGTTGTTTTACGACTGCAGACGTCACGACGTTTTTTTCTAGTTGAGGGTTTGTTTGTTTTTTGTTTGTGTAAAATGATGCAACACCTCCACCTAGTGGGATACCCTAGTACTGCAGTCACTTGACAGGCATAAAATATTTACAGAAAGCACACATCATTGGTAACTATGTAGGCTGCTCAGTTTCCAAAGGAGGTTTTAGTTGCTCACAGAATTTGAGATGGTGAGTAAAAAGTATGGTGCTGAAGCAGAGGATTTAGGTTAATCTTGCCTCTCATGTGTCTTTCAGACACTGCATCTCTGTCAGCTCCAGTGTTGCATTCTCTTGTCCTGATGTCAGCTGCACTACTGTTCTGATCACTGACTTTTATCACAGTCACATGTAGAAAGTTGACCAATATATAGCCTTATAATTTTACCTTGGCTCATGGCCTGGATTTCAGATCACTCTGAAACTGGAAGAGTGCCTCCAGCAGAATCCAAGCACACATCCGAGGTCTCTCTCCGGAAGAATTCAGTCCTAGGAACAGCTAAGATAATGTGCAGAACACTCTAACTCCCAGTCATCTGGTAGAGTCCCAAAACTTGAGGAACAGAAGGAGAAGCAATTTTTTTCCAGGATTATGGAGCGAATGCAAGAGCGTGAGATGAGTGCAAGACAAAAAGATTACACAGAGCGATAAATAGACAGATCATAAACTGTGAATTGTACGCTGGATGTTGCAGCAGGGATCTTTTTCTCCCAAAGAATGCCACATACAGTTAGGTCCATATGTTTAGAGACAATTAGACACTTGTCATTATGGTGGATTTTAAACAGTCAATTTGTGACTGAAATGCAGACATTAACATATAATTCAGTGAGTTTAACAAAAGTATTGCATAAACTGAATGAGAACTACTGTCATTTTTATACACAGTCTTTCATTTTCAGGGGCTCAAAGGTAATGTAACAACTGACTGACAAGCTGTTTCATGAGCAGATTAGGAAGATAAAAAAAAAATGAGTTAGACCTGACTGTTCTTGTAGCTGTTCAAGCAAGCAAGCAATTTATTTATATAGTACTTTCAGACAACTCCCAACAAAGCAAGACAACCCCCCCATATATTAAGTTAATTAGAGTTAAATGTAAAACAGTAGAATCAGGGTCAAACTGTGTCATAAGCCAAAGAGTAAAAATAGGTTTTAAGGCGTGTTTTAAAAGTGGTCAATAAAGAGGCCTCTCTATTGGACAGAGGAGGCCCTGTTTGAGCTTCCTCTTGGACCTGGGCACCTCCAGGAACAGCTTGTAAGCTGACCTGAGAAACCTGGGGGTGAGTAATGATGAAGAAGCTCAGAGAGGTAATGTGGGGCAAGACCGTTTAAACATTTAAAAACAAACATTAGAATTTTAAAATGAACTCTAAGACATACAGGCAGCCAATGGAGTGAAGCCAGGATGGGAGTTCTGTGCTCTCTTTTTATTGAGTTCTGGTTAAAAGTTGTGCAGCAGCATTTTGAACCAGCTGCAGACGAGAGAGAAGACACTGACTAACTACAGAGCATTACAGTAATCCAAACGTGATGAAATAAAAGCATGGATTACTGTTTCAAAGTGCGGCCTGGATAAAATGGGTCTTACCTTTGCCAAGTGCCTTAAATGATAAAAATGGACTCACTGTCTATCTTAAAACCCAAGTTAGTAACAACAGGTTTAAAATACTCTGCCAGGGGTTCCAAATCAATAGCGGACCTTGTGACCCCTCCGCAAAATCACCTCTGTTTTGCTCGAATTATATTTTAAAAGCATTTATGGTCATCCAAGTTTTAATGTCTTCTAGATGTGCAAGAAGTGGTTTAATAGAGAAGGCATCTTTCTGCTTCAGAGGCAGATAAATCTGGCAGTCGTCAGCATAGCAGTGGAAGGATATTCCTTCCACTGCTTTCTAAGGATGGTTCCCAAGGGCTGTAAATATAATGAAAACAGCAGAGGCCCTAGTTTGAGCCCTGCAGGACCCCAAACTGAAGAGCGGCAGAAAAGGACTCATGGCCTAAAAAGTCAACACTAAAAGTTCTGTCAGAATGATAAGACCTAAACCAATTCAAAGCAGTACCATGAATGCCTGCAAGATGGTGTTATCAAGACAGTAAAATGTTGTGGTCTACAGCGTCAAAAGCAGCTGTTCTGTCAAGGAGGACAGGAACAACACGATTACCAGAATCACAGGTAAGGAAGATATCATTAAAACCTTTAAGAGTGCTGACTCAGTGCTGTGGAGGTTTTTAAAACCTGACTGGAAGACCTGTAGGATACCACTGTCATTTTAAAAATCCATCAATTGGAAATATACAATTATCTCTAAGATTTTAGACATAAAGGGCAGCTTGGAGATAGGCCTGTAGTTAGCCAACACAGTGTGGTCCAGGGCGGGTTTCTTAAGCAGGGGTTGTACTACTCCATGCTTAAAATTACCAGATATTAAACTGCTGTTTATAATAGTAAGCACAGCCTGCCCTATGCTAGGAAACATCTCCTTAAAAAATTGTGGCGGGACAGGATCATTTGGAGAACCAGAGGGCCTCAGATGGCCAAGAGTCACAGACTCAAACTGGCTAAAAACAGCAGAGCGACAGAGGGCTCAGACTCAGGGGCAGAAATGAGAGCCTGTGTAGTTGCAACCTTTTCAATAAAAATCATTAGATAGTTTATGAGAGGCCTCCAAACAGCCACTTTGTGGAGCATTTAAAACTAAGTCAGTGCACTAAGTTCACTGCAACTCTAGGTAAGAAAGATGACAAAATCAACAATCTGGTACTTCCTTAAAAAGAATGAATGCACTGGCTAGCTCTGGAACACCAAAACACCTGAAAGAAAAAAAGACAACTTCATGAAGCACAGAAGGTTTGTGATCTACAGCCAAGAACAGGAAGGCCTGAGATTAGACGTTGTCAGCAAACAGCAGTGTTGTAGACCCAGTTTTACAGCTGCCAGTAGAACCAGGTCACTAGCATTGAGTGATGATGTGCTGATAGAAGTAACAGGATGAATTCTGAAGTGTACACTGTGTACGCTGCTCAGACAAATGTTGCAGAAGTGATTGGAGAGCACTTCACGCTGAAAATGGATAATAAACCAAAGCATATTGCCAAAGCAACCCAAAAGCTTCTCCTGGCAAAGGAATGGGCCGTTCTTCAAGAGGAAATGCAACATTTGAAGATGTCCATAGTGTAGAATCCTAAGGTGGTTTTTGACTGCAATGATTTGCATTTAAGTATTAAAATTCTTATATTGCTGCACCCTATCCATTTGTCTCTTCCCGGCTCTTAAATCTTAACTCACACATCAGCCCAGCCACCACATCTGGCTTCCTTTGCCACCTCTGGCCCTCTCCCTTCATCTAATATTCTAAAATGAGTTTGATCTATTCTGGCTGTCTGAACCTGTTTGTAGTTCCTGAAACATATCAAGATGAATCTAGGTGCAGTGTAGAACTCATAAAGACACGGGGAGAAAAACAATGCGTCCATGTTGGACGCATTGGGAACAAGGCCAGCCTCGTTGTCTCGTTCTGCCCAGAGGTCCTCATCAACAAAAATATCAGATCATAAAAAATAATCTTTTTATGATCTGATATGTAGCTGCCCAATGGAAAGGATACGATATCTGTATTTAACATATCCTAATATGTATGGCAAAGACAGTGTCCTTCAGATATTGGAAACACCTTCAAGGTACATTAATTAAAAAAATGGGGATTTAGAAAAGAAGCATGTTAACTGAACAGTCACTATGTAACCTTCCTGAAAATAGTATATGACGCTTGGATAGTTATACCCAAACCACATGTGACTTGAATAGTGTGCATACAGTATGTGCATGCCTGCGGCAATACGTGTCTGTGTTTTTAACAGCTTTTTATGGAGGTTTATCAGAGCTCTACTGCGTTGTGCTGTGGCTGCACCAACAGCATGAAGACCCACAGGGCAAAATTAAATCTAAAGGATGCAGAGAAAAAAATGTGCATGTAAATCAGTTTAGTGCAAGATGACCATTGCTTCTCATTCTCAGTAAGCCCTTGGTGTATAAATAGTCCTTTGTATCTGTTACACTTCTGGACTTTGTTAATGTTTCAAGGAGCCTCGGCTTTTTTATCCAGTCTCCTAGTGCTGTGAATTTGGAGAATAACTATCCAACACTCATAAATTGTGATGCTGAATACAAACACCCAAAAAATCAATTTCCAGTGCTTAGTTAGGCACACACACATCGATTAACAGTCTTCCCTGAAGTCACTGTGCATGATACTATTGTTTTTATAGTATCGTGCACAGTGTTTTTATCTTAAAGTGCTTTTTTTTGTTTAACAGATCAGGTGATTTTCTACATTGCATTTCTAAACATACCAGTTTTCTTGAAAATAAAATATTTCCATATTAGCTCTCCAATAAACTGACTTTTTTATTGAACCATAGCACAAACAACTGCTGTGCAATGATGTGCTTTAACTCTGTAAAGCTCAAAAGTTGTAAAATAAACTTTAACTGGGAGTTATCTTCCAATTTACACACAGCAAAAAAACCCAAAAACAACAACAACAACAACAACAACAACAAAAAGCCATCAGCAAGGGTTTGAGTTCCCACTTGAGAAAAACATCATACAAAGTTATCACAGTGTTTCTAAATATCAAGAACTGGAGTGAGAAGTATCATCAGAACAAGCTTGGCAGAGGTAGGAAGCCAAAGATTTCAAAGACTCTGGAAAGATAACTAGTGTCAAGATACTGATGACTTAACAATGCTGGGAATTGGAGTCTCAGAGAAGAATCACTGGAACACGGCACGGGCATGGTCTGTGGGTTGATGACCAAGACAAACGCTTCTGTAGAAGAGACACCTTCAAGCTGAAGCATGCTAAGGACAACCTGGAGCATACTGGAAGTGCGTCCTTAGAGACGCTGCTTATGTTTGGAGAACAAATGAAGACACCATCTCCACAGTCAAACTCAGTGGTAGGGGTGTTATGCTGTGAGGCTGCGTCTGTGTTTCTGGAATTGGGAAACTCATCGAGTTGGAAAGAATCTGTAATTTCAAAAGAAAACCTCGAGCAGTCAGCAGCAAAACTTAACCTGATTTGTCTTCCAACACAACAACAATCCAAAGCTTTCATACATGCATGCGTCGCTCTTGGTGCAGAACTACCTCCAGAAGACTAAAGTGAATGTTACTCACGTGCACACCTGACCTCCTAACCTGACCTGGCCTGAAGAAAGCCCTGACTTGAATCCCACTGAAAATCTGGAGATCAAGGTCTATGTCAGAAGAGCATCAAATCTGGAGGAGCTTGAGAGATTTGTTGAAGAAGAATGGGCTGGGATTGTTCAGCTGACTTCCCAGCCAGACTGAGACTTGCTAAAAAAGTACAAAAACGACTGCAGGCTGTAGTCCAGCAAAAAGAACACACAAATGAAGAATCATAAATAAAAATAGTTACAAATATTTAATGCATTTGGGAAATACTTAAAAACTGACATTCCCATAGCAGGGGAATTAATTCTGTCGTCATCTGTAAATGGTAAGGTGTTCAAGGCATTTACATGAAAAACCAGCGTGATATAGAAAGAGAGAGCTCTACTGAAAGCCACAGCTGAATAATGACATTTGTCCACAGAGTATTTTTTTTTTAGGAAAGCAGTAGAAGCAACAAGGACAAAAGACTGACACGACAGGTTTATTATCATAGACAGTGGGAAACCTTCTTCTCATTTAAGCATATACATTAAACTTATTTAGCAGCTAAAGCTGGAAAGAGCAATAACTTCTGACAACAACAACAATCAGCATTATTGTTGTATCATTAATCTATCCATTAATCTATTATTATGTTTCATGGTAATTCATTTCAGCTAATTATAATATAGAAGTTGCTTACCTGCAATTCAAATGTATGATATTTGACATAATGTGTCAAATATCATACATTCATATCAACACAGCAACCAAATGCATCCATCTGAAACTTGAACATTGAAATAGTCATCAGGTAAGGCCTGTTGTGGCAACCAAGACAACCACATTAAGGCACTGAAAAGAAATAATTTAACCAATTGAGTGTTATTTTATTTTATAGCATCAGTGCACAACAGCAGTCGCCTCATGGTGCTTTGTATTGTATGATAAACCTGCCCTGCAATAATAAAGAGAACACCCCAACAATCAGATGAAACCCCCTTTGTGCAAGCACTTGGTGACAGTGAGAAGGCAAAACTCCGTTTGAACAGGAAGAAATCTCCAGCAGAAGCAGTCACAGAGAGGGGCACACAGCACCCGCGACCAGTTGGGGGTGAGGGAAGGACGACAAGACAAAGAAAATACTGGACGTGGAATTAAAGCACAGAGAAAGTGAAGAAAATGCTAAAACAGATTGTGATTCTGTTAACCGTGTGTGTGTGTGTGTGTGTGTGTGTGTGTGTGTGTGTGTGTGTGTGTGTGTGTGTGTGTGTGTGTGTGTGTGTGTGTGCATAAATGCTGGTTTGCAGTCAGCAGAGCCATCCTAAATGTCATTACTTATAGATGTGCACAACTAATTTTGACAAGACTGCTGTTTCGTTTGCAAAGAGTTTTTTTTTTTTTTTTTTGTGGTTTTGCAAAA
>VURO01001055.1:33433-44380 GCA_015108175.1 Pelvicachromis taeniatus
TTTTTCGTGGTTATGCAACAACCCTTCATTAAAATTAAGGAATATGAACTTAATCGCAAACAGTTGTCTAAAAAATACTTTTCCCTGGAAGAAAATCAGAGACGTGATCTTAACCTATTCTGCTGTGGTTGGAATCACCACAGTATGGTTGGGAAAACTGTGGGCCAGGTTTTATCAGCCTAACCTCAGTGGCTATTCTCTTTGGTGCTCTTATGCTGACTTGGAGCTGATCTCAGCCATTAAATTATAAAGCCTTGTTAAAAGTACTCCCAAGAAAGCAACGCAAAGAGGCAAAATGAAAGCAGCAGAGAGGCAGAGCTTTTAGTGTCTGAAATGACTCAATTCCAAAAACACTGTATGGTAACCTTCTTATCAGAGCAGCTTTTATCATACCACATCTGTCAAACTCCCTAATGTACATCTGGCTTTTGGGGGGAAATAATAGGTTGATAAAGCAATTCCCTTCCTACAGTGAGAGAACTTTAATATATATGCTGTTAATCTTGTTCTTCTGCCTGGTGCTTCGGGGCCGCTGGGCAGCCATTAGTTTATTCACAGCTGTGGCTGCCCGCCTGCTTCTGTTCACCTGCAGCTTAAGGCAACAGATATGATCTACAGTTTGATGAATTAGGAAAACCAAAGCCAACCAGGAAAGTGCTGTTGAAGTTCTCTTCTCTGTCTTACATCCCTGCAGTTCCTTACATGGTGATTTCACTTCAGATATCAGGATTAAAGGTCAGGACCATAAAACAACCCGCGTACTTGTTTTGATTGAGCAGTGATTTAAGCAGTGGTCAGATATCTAAACAGCAGAAGGAACACCTTCTGCTTTTATTAGCATCAGCAAAGTCCTTGCATAAAGATCGAGTATCTACCATTAAATTTAGCAGCTGGCCTCTTCAAGGTTGGCTCCTTGTGATGTGTTTATGTTTGTTTAGTTATTTAGCTAGTTAGTATGTTTTATATTACAAAGCTGGTAGAAGCTATGTATTAATCCTTCTTTGCTGTGACATAGGAGGTCATTTTGCACTATAGCAAATATAATGGGTCAGAGAATAAAATTGTCTTTGGTGAAGCTGCTAAGAATTCAGAGTAATCTGAAAGGGGACATTAGGGGCCAAGAAGATGCTGTTATGGCCTGCATTTGTATAGCGCTTTCTTAGCCGGTAAGGACCCCAAAGCACTTCACACTACATTCAGTCATTCACCCATTCACACACACATTCACACACTGGTGATGGCAAGCTACATTGTAGCCACAGCTGCCCTGGGGCGCACTGACAGAGGCGCACTGACTGTTAGGGCGCTCCTGCTAGGTTAGGGCTTGATCACTGATCCTGTCTGCAGATATTTGAACATAAATATAGAGAGCCTTTGTGCGTAAGGAGTAGCAAACTTCCAGTTTCTGTTTGTTGTCTGAGTGCTACTGGCCCATTAGATTAGAATGGTACATGGAGGAGGGGGTAGGTGGTAAAAACACAATCGCAATTCCCCAGGCTGCCATTTTATTAGCTTCTTAACACAGCATACTGGAAGTGCGTCCTTAGAGACGCTGCTTATGTTTGGAGAACAAATGAAGACATTTACAACCCAAAGAACACCATCTCCACGGTCAAACTCAGTGGTGGGGTTGTTATGCTGTGAGGGTGCGTCTGTGTTTCTGGAATTGGGAAACTCATCAAGTTGGAAAGAATCTGTAATTTCAAAAGAAAACCTCTGTTTGAATGTCCCTGCATTCAAACAGTGATTGATGCACAGAATAATCTGTTCTTCGTATTTCCTCAGCCCACCCAGAATACAAGTCATGCATATTCAGTAATGCATGGTACATGTGTAAGCTGATCATGTTTCTGTGTTAATGTGAATATAAACCTGAAAAGAATGCAGTCATTATGATGGAAAGATAAATGTTGCATTTGCACTGTATTCCCCATACTTCATGAGTATTCGTCAAAATAAAATGTATTTACTTGAGAATTAAAATCTCTCTATTTTTAATGGGTATTGGATAATAAGTCTTAAATTATAAAGCTGTTTGTTAATAACAACAGTACATAATGATCTGCACCTGAGCCTCTGCACAGCTATTTTGATAGCGCCACTTTTGACCTTTTTTTTTCTGTTAAAGAGCTTTTGTTTTCTCTAAAGTGTGCCTCGACATTGCCTTGACGCTGTATGAGCATGAAGTCAGCCATTGTGGTAAAAGGAGGTTAATGTAGTGCGGCTGTGAGAGCTGTTCCCCAGCTCTGTCGTGCTCTCTGTAATTGTGTTATTGCACTATGGAATTGTCAGTGGAGTTGTACTGCCCCAGTCAAGACATCTGAGCCAAGTCTATGGAGGGAGGTTAACTTGACATATAAATTGCTATCTGCCAAGATGAATGGGGCTCGCCAGAGAGCAGATGAGGAGAGCAGTGACCTGACATTGCTTCTGACAGACTCCGTACATCCCCAGTCATCTTTCTCCCCTCCTTTCTCTGTACACGGTGCCTGCTGCTGCTTCCTCTGATGTCTTACTGGAGCTGCCAGAGCTTCTGTGGTAGTGCAGTCCTCCCATCCGTGCTATTTATGCATTTGTGCATGCACGTGTATGCACACACAGCACAATAACTGCATACCTTGAAGTGACTGTGGCTTATATATTATGAAATAACAGTTTTGTCACACAAGTCACATGTAAAACATTAGAATTAATGGAGTCTGCTCAAACAAATTTTACTTTTAGTTTATACCAAGCACAATTTCCTTAATGATTAATTCATTTCAACAAATAAACCTTTAATTATACATATTTCAGTTGCATTTTACTCATAATTATTGCTTCATTTTATGAGGGCAAAGGATCATTTTTGTTTTAGAGAAAAGCACCAAATATATTTACTGTTATAAGATTCGCTTTAACAAAGGCTTAGTTATGACAGTGGCTGAGTTAGGGGCTGGCACTTGTTTTATACTTGTTGCCTGCATGCATCAATAATATTGAACATTACTTCGCTATAATATTGGAAATATTGTGGAGTAATAGGCTGATTAATGGCTTGATGGTTAAATGCTGAGGTTGTGACCCACACTGTGGTATTTGGGACACAAAAATGTTGACTTTATTGTTTGTAAAGAAAAAAAGATCAATAAATAAATAAATAAATAATATATAGATAATAATTTGACAGCAAACATATGGCAGCTTCCATCCAGCCGGGGGACTATTAACAGGACTAAATGACAGGGGGATGCTATTATTATTATTATTGAGGAATCTCTGCTAACATCCAGTCATGTTGTTGTTGCCAACTGTTTCCCACCTGTTTGTTTTTTTGTCTTCTCTTAACTATTCATAAGATAGAAATGTGGAACTTAAAGATGAATAGAAGTCCCAGATTTAAGCCCTGTGGGAGTGACCCCACCAAGAGGGTCATGGACCCCCTATTGATCCTATAACTAATTACATGAGCCAATGTGTGAAAACGGGTGTAGGTCACAATTAGCCAAGGTTTTGGGTGAACTCATTGTGAAGCCTATCCCCTCCCTATCATGTGATTTCCTGAGGTCAGAAGGTCCAGGGTGTGAGTGGGCGTTAAGGCGTCTGGGAAGGGATCTCAAAACTGGATTATAGATGGCAGACAGTTGGTGTTGTAAGCCGCCGCCTCTGTTCAAAGAGGGTCGTTCACAGTGGACATAGATGACTTCTGTCACTCCTCTTTCAAAGCATCTGTCTTCTCTGTCCAAAATATGAACATTAGCGTCCTCTGACTTATGTCCTTTAAATGCAGATGGACCGCTGAGTCTTGTCCCGTCGAGGTGGCTCTTCTATGTTGTGCCATGCGTTTATGAAGTGGCTGTTTGGTCTCTCCAATGCAGAGGTCTGAGCATTTCTCACTACACTGTACAGCACACACTAAGATGTGAAATTAAGCTCCTTAGACTATAATGACCTGGATGACTGAGAACCTTCACAGACATGTTGCTGTGTTCTTTAATGTCCAGCAGGTGGTGGTGCATGATAAGTGATGAAAGGAAGCCTGTGCCCAGCGCTGATGTATTACTGTTTCTGCAACACATTACAAGACGAGGCAAAGACACGACAGATGCTATGAAAGCCTCTGTGTTTATGAATCCCATAAATTTCTAACTGCTTATTGAAAGTCAACAATAACTGGAGTAATACAGTTAGTCAGTATGAGTATATACGTAGTATAAGTCTCCGATTATAAATGCTCGATGCAAGGATTCTTATTATGATGAGCTGTCTTGAACAAGCATCACAAAACTTGGAGTGATTTACTGGTTTGCCGAACACCTGGAGTGATTACGTCCATAATATTCGCCTGAGAGGGAGGCGAAAAGCAGACTCACATGGTCCTGTGCTCTCGGTACATCTCCACCCCACACTGGCAGCCACTAAGGTTAAAGAATCATTCCACATTGACCTCTGCGTCACTGCTTATTCACAACATGCCCCCAACTCCCCCACCTGTCCTCCACCTCCTCCTCTTCAGGTCTGGTAGGCACTCGCACAACTTTGTCCCAATGCCCGCGGCCCAGCTGCACAGTTTTTGTTCTTTTCCCCTTTCATCTTAATAGATGGGCTTCTCCGCAGCGACTACAGGGGGGAAATGAAATAAATAAAACACCCTTATCGGCCACGACACCGCTCCTCAATTGTCAATCTGATCGATGTGCGCAGCTCGGATCTAGGCCACTGCATTAGTTGCAGTGGCTCCTAACCGCTCACCGCGGATGCACATCACTGCTCACATCTTGTTGCTGTTGTGGTGTAATTGTTTTGTTATTGCGGCTCAGACTGGCTATAACACGCTGTCCATTTAAATGCTCAAATAGCGCCAGACAGCCTAATGCTCACGACCTAGTGCATTTGCTCAATGTCATCGTGGCGAGAGACGCAGTGGAACATCCGCCTACGAAGTATTCAGCTGCACTTACTGAATTTGTTTATTAACCTTTTGTCTCCGATCTAACATTTATCAGCTATTTATAAGCTGTCAGAGTTAAGAAAGTGACCTGTAGCAGGTATCACAGTGAGCTCCAACACAGACTAAAGCTGCTGCAGTCCTTTAAGAGGCACCATGATGTTTTCTATCAATGGCATGTAATGTCTCAGCAGAGGTCCTCCTCTTCCACCGCCTTCTCCTCCTCCCTTCTCTCTCTTTCTCGGGGGCAAAAGCCTGAGCCGCCACGCCAGTCCTAATAAATCCTCAGCTGAGAGTGGCGGCAGCAGCAGCAGGCCTGCATTCTTCAGGAGCTAGCACTTCCCCTAATCTGCCCCGGAGTGTTGGAGCAACAGTTGGCCTGCCTGCCGGGGATAGAGGGAAAGGGAGAGAGAGAGGAGGAGGAGGAGAGGAGGAGGAGAGGAGGGGGGGGAGGGGGCTCCCTGGTGACAAGAGCGTGATGTGTTTGTGAAAACACTGGGAATGTTGGAATTGGATATGTTCAGACTCTCACTCTCCCCTAAGTGGGCCTGGAGAGATGCAGAGGCTTATTTTTGGCAGATGTGTTCATTTGCTGTCCTAAACACAGAGACACACAGAGCGCATTAGCCTACCTGCCACACTGTTCTTTTTATTTCATGATGTGTGACACTTTGACCCCACTCTGGTGCGTGTTTGTGTTGGAGAAAGCAAAAGAAGGAAAAGAAATGAAGAAAAAAACAAGCAGAGGCATCGGACTACAAAATGCCTTGCAGATGTGTGCAGCAATGTAGCCGCTTGTGTCAGCCAGGAGACTTTGTTGGCAACGGGGAGACCGTAACACTGTGCTGTGAATGAGTTTGAAAGGTTTCGTATAAAACACGCAATACGTGAAATCTCAAATGTATTTGCATGTCTTTAAGCGCGTCCTTGCGACCTTGCTGAGAAGGCGATCAACAGGCTGATTGTGCGACAGACCTGGTCAAAGCAAGGTTTTTGTCCAGATAAATAGCTGACACAGCCCGTGCAGTCATTATAGAGGAGAACAGGCCCCCGTGAACGAATTCCTCTCTGCTGGTCTCTAGTTTCAATTGATTGCTTTAATTTGGCCTATAATGAGTGGGAGGCCTCCTGCCTGCAATTAATGCATGAGTATATGCGTGTGTGTGTGTGTATACTTGTAGGTTGGTTTTAATTACTGCAGTGGATAGATGCTGTGTGGCCCAGCAGGATCCTGCAGGAATGGAAAGATCCACAACTGTGCTTGGCATCCACTGACACCTCAGCCCACATTGCATCAGTGCCAGGTCTTAATGCCTTCCAGTCTAAGGGAAGAAGCCAGGTTTTTTCGTTACCTTAATGCCATGAATCCCTGTGTTTGACCTTGTGAACTGAGCTCTGAAGAATCCCAGGACAAAAGTTCTTCAGAGGAACTCAGGATAAAGTGTGGTGCAGCTGAAAATTCTACATGACTGACTGAAAACAAGCAATTTTAGTTTAGCACGCAAAGATCTATAGATGGGACTCGTTATTATAAAGTGCTTCCACAAGACTCATTCATTTATGGGTGAATGGGGATAAGTGCTTTAAATCTCGAAACATAGGATTTATTATCTTGCCCAAAGGAGCAGTCGGGGATCAAACTATCAATACTTCGATTAGTAGACAACCTGCTCTCTACCTCTTGAGTCACGGGCAACCCAAGGTCTCTAAAATGAAGAAGAACTACTGAGTATTTTGAGGTACTACTCTACTACTTTAAGTGTTCGCTGTTGCTTTTAAACATTAATACTGCAGCAAACTTTTCTTGGTCTGTGAAAATATAGTGGAGTAATCGTGTCCTTGCCAGTGAATGATGTCACTCCCCCCTGTGTTTGTTGTAATGCAAGTTTTCCTTGCTATGGTTTGGTGGAGCGCATGTGAGTTGGTGCACGTGTCTCAGAAACTGTTGGCCGTCCGGGATCTAGAAAGAAACTAAGAGAGCGACCTCCCGCACTGTATTGTAAAAACGGCGTGGCGGGGCGCCGTTTATGTTGGCGGGGTCTGTTTTATGTGGACTTTTATTTTATTCCAGCTCACTGCGAGAGTCTGTGCTCCACATTTACTCGTCTCTGTTTTACCATCCAAGCGTCTCGTTCAGAGACATAGGAACAGACTCGTGCAGAGCAGGGAGGAGAAATCTGAGGTGAAGACAAGTGTTCTTCAGTGTAAGACCTCTCAAGTTTGATTATCTGGGCCAAAAAGTGAGTGTTTTTGACATACACCCAGGAAACTAAAGAAGAAGAAGTCAGGAGGACGCAGCAGGTGGATTAACTTCAGCGTGTCATAGACAATCACTGCATTTCATAGCTCTAGCTAGGGCTAATATTTGTGGCTGGGCTTGTTTTGTCGGCTCTATATTGTACACAGCTTCTCTGGTTATAAATGAAAAGGAAGAGAAAGGAAGATGAAGTGATACTGGCCTGAAACTGCAATAGATCTCACTGTCCTATATAACCCATTTAATACTTTGCACTCTGTTACATATTAAATAGAAATGTGTTTTTTTAGGTCACAGTTTTTAATCTGAAAGCTCTGTTTAGTTCAGTTTTATATTAGGATCATTGTGTCATTGTCCCAATAATTAGAGACCTCTCTTTATGACACAACAGTGGGCATGTGATAACATTATAGAATATCTGCATAGAGATTAAACACAGCAAAAACAAATAAACACCCTTGTCGCCCTCCCTCTGTCTCTCATTTGTCTCCCCAGCTCTCTGTTTGTGTTTTAATACAATCATGCTTGCTCATCAGCAGAAGAGGCCAGACATCTCTTCTTTCTGGGCAACAGCAGCAGCGGCTCCCCAGGGGCACAGCGGGGGCGGCGGTGGGCTTGGTTTGTTGTGTGCCGCCGCTGTCAGTCTGTAGTGAATGCAAATGAGGCTGCTCCCTCTGATAAACTCTCTGTGTGTACTCCCAGACTCCAACTCTCACTATCACCCCTCTCCCTCCCCATCTCTTGTCCCGTCTATCTCAAGGTCCTCAGGCTGCGCACAGCGTCCTCCACCTTTGTTTAAATCATGATAACAAGGTGCACTTAGCACTCAACTGTCTCACACACACACACACACACACACACACACACACACACACACACACACACACATCCAGTCCATGGTGGCTTTGTTGCACTGGAGGCATGCTGATTGCTAAAAGATAATTTGACACATTTCTGGTTTTTGTTGCAGGTGACTCTTTAAAGCAGGGATCCCAGTACGAGTCCAAATGCAGTACACCTTTTGTTGCTATCACTATTGATTATTAGACCCAAGGGGTACTTCTGGTTCAAAGGCTGGCGGGTCCACTTATAGATAACAGGAATAAGACCATTGCCACCACACACGCCTCTTTACCTTCAAACAAGTCCTTGATTGGATTTGAATTTAAATGCTGCGATTAGTTGAGAGCGCGTACACGTCTCAAGCACGAATATCCTGTCGTTGTATGTGGAAAAGTTTATTTATGCTTCATTAATAACAGAGTGTAATTATTTGTCAAAATCTCCAGTAGGACTAACCTCAACCTCAGCTTAATTATGTTTGATTTGTTTCATGCTAATTTGAAGTATAAAGCAAACTTCTTAATGGTGTTTCGTGTTTGATTGTGCTCAAGCTCCTGATGGATGCCATTTGTTTTTTCCCCAAGTCATTAAGCAAATAATCTTCTGTTGATTGCCCCACGCTAATTACACTAGCCAATGCTGGAGGCTGCCGCGCAGTACAGAACAAAACAGCTGCACAGGTACGGCTGAAGAGGCTTTAGCTGAGCTGTTTGCCTCTCCATATTTTTTGTAATGTTCATAAAGGTGACTTATTGTTTCCAGCAAAAGCGAGAATCGTGCAGCATCTTTTATTCACTGCTTCTCAACACTGGTGACATGATTGACCTTGCGTCCTAATGTATAAGCTGATCCCAGCAGACCAGCGTGTCTGGAAAGATTTTAAAAAAAAAGAAACAGACACAACAGTATTATCAACTATTTATGGCCCGCACGGACCCTGAAATACAACGTGACACAAGAAAAAAGAGCTGGAGATGAAAAAAGTTTCTTTTCCCTTCAGCTGCTGGTTATTGAAAGCATACATTATAACTTTTGAAAAAGTACAGCAGCATTTTCACTGAAGCTATGCACATTTGTCTGAAAATATTAAATATGGATGAATTTGTGTTTAAGTGTGTACGATTTTGAACATGTACAGTGTGTGCATCACTCTAAAGGTCTGTCAGCTCTTAATTCTGAAAGCCAAGTGATTTGAACCCTTCAGTAAAGGAAAAAGATCCCCTGTGCTTCCCAAGAAGTTGAGTCAGCTTTAAAATATGATCCTGTCCTTGTACAGAGTGTGTTCCTCCACGCTGTTCTCACAGGCCTGCAAAATGATAGTATTAAGAGTGACTTCCAGTCATACCTGCAGCTGCTTCTGGAGACCGATCGCATTTGCAAATGAAACGGAGACAGAATAAAAAGAAAGGTTGTGAAGCATCAGCATTCAGGTCAGTGAAGTTGTAAGCTCAGTGCTAGAAATAACTAGAGTGTTGTATAGCGGAGGACTGCACTATAACAGTGGTGCCAAAATACAGGTTTTTCAAAACAAACTCAGCAGCTACTTTATTAGGTACACCTGTTCAGAAGCTTGTTAACACACATATCTGGTCAGCCAATCACACGGCAAAGTCTCAGTACATGGTCAAGGCAACCCCCTGAAGATCAGCCCGAGCATCAGAACGGGGAACGGTGATTTAAATGACTTTGAACGTGACATGTTTGTCAGCGCCAGACAGGCTGATCTGAGTGTTTCAGCAACTGATGATCTGCAGGAATTTTCCCATCTGTAGGGTTCACAGAGATCTGAGCGGCAGCTCTTTGGGTATAAAGGCCTTGTTGATGCCAGAGAGCATCGACAAGGCCTTTTCAGAAGGCAACAGTAACTCAAATGACCATTCATTACAACCAAGCACCATAGCGGACACAACCAAAACCTTGAGGCAGATGTGCTTCAGCAGCAGACGACTGCACTGAGTGTGACTCCTGTCAGCACACTTGGCATACTTTGGAATAAAGTACTTGTACTAACTGAGCATCAATTAAATGAGTGCTTTTGCTGACCATCGCTTTATGACCGCAGTGTATCCATGGCTGCTTAATCACCCCATCACTCACTCCCTGTGCTGTCATCGCTCCATCACTCCTCTCATTTGCTCAGATTGAATAGTCAGTTGGTCGAGTGTGGAGCCTCTGCAACTAGTTTTAGTTGACAGAGAAAACATTTTTTGCGAGTGGTTTATAGGATCGCGACGAATGAGTAGTTTTCCAGTGTACTATAGTGGAGTGACAAATTCTACTGTTGTGAAAATAATACTGACATGTGGTCAGATGCTGTAATATTTGGAGTCCTTTGTACTCAAGTTACACACATCAAAAATGGGAGAGGGAAATAATTTAGATCGTAGTAAAATCATTTTCAGTCAAAATCAACTATGACGTGTATCCTGTGTAGTCATAGCAACATCAAAGTGCCTTTACATCGAGTATATGGGCTTAGCCTGTGTTTTGTGATATTTTCAGGGAGTGAAAATGTGTTTACATTGAATTCTGAATGATGGATGGATGGATGGATGGATGCATATTTGCTTACATATTTTACATATATTTGTTGCTTTAGTGGCAACAAATACATACTGTTTACCCAGAAAGAATTTTAGGATTAAGGACAACAAAATGTAACTTGAAAGTGAAAAAACCCCCCACTGAAAACAGAGGTCACAAAAACATTTTTATTCCATATTATGTGAGCACTGTGTGTTTTGTGTGTGTGTGTGTGTGTGTGTGTGTGTGTGTGTGTGTGTGTGTGTGTGTGTGTGTGTGTGTGTGTGTGTGTGTGTGTGTGTGTGTGTGTGTGTGTGTGTGTGTGTGTGTGTGTGTGTGTGTGTGTGTGTAGATGTCTTATGTGGACTTGAAGAATCCATCTTTCTGTGTAAAACAC
>VURO01001055.1:44400-55072 GCA_015108175.1 Pelvicachromis taeniatus
GTGTAAAACACTCAGATGTGAGAATCTGTTTTCCGGGTCATTTTTGTGTGTCTGTGGTTATTTCAGGACATTCACTGGCAGCCATTCATCTTCTTTCATACACTAAAGGCAGACATATCAAACATTATACATGCACCACACATCATACATCTGTCCACTGCTCTATGGCTATACCGTTATTTCTGTAAAAATGCTTGTTATTGCCCTTGGCCTCAGCTGTGGTGGTAGATATCAGAGATAACAGCTTACGATCTCTCTCCCCTCCAGAGTCCTCGGGGACAAACACAGACTGATGAGCCTGGCCCTGGAGAACAGTGGCTACCAGGATAGTTAACATTCCTGTTAGTGTAGCTTACCTCTGTTTCAGATAAGCACTACTTAGTGTATTTATATTGTGAGATGAATCACATGCACTGGAATGGATTTGGAATGCATCCCAGTAACCAAAGACTGAGGATAATGCCTCCATGCAGATTAACTTGTTGTGCAAAGGGATGCAGGCATCTACAGCACTGCTGCACTGCTTTATAAATAGTCAGAGGTTGTGCATATGTTTGCAAATGAGCCCGCACAGCAGAAATTGAGCGAATTAAGTGTGTGTGTGGTATGTGTGTATTCCAGTGAACTTGTGCCTGCGCGTTTGTCTTTGCACCTGTGTGTGTGTGTTTGCATATGTCTGTATGTGTGTGGATGATTTTTCTTGCCCGGCTGTGTTTGTATTAGCTGAATGTTGTTGCCTCTGAGACCTGGCCCATCCAGCGCCTCCAGCTATGGGCTTTAACCCAAGCTGCTGTGAGCTGTGTGACCCATCACATCAAATGCAGCACACACACACATATCTCTGAACACACATCTTCAGCTTTAATTTATGCAATCAGCACTCTCGATTTACATACATTACCATGGATCATACATGTTGAGGCTTCTTGCAAGGTCACTACTGCAAAGCTCCCTCCTGTAAATGGATGATACCATGTATGATAGCTGCAACAGTATATCATCGCTTTATCTCAGGAGCTGTAACGAGATTTGACACTGCACTGCGCTATATGCTACTATCCCTGCGCTGTCCCTGCTGCCTGCTGTAAATGTTCAAGATATGTGAAATGCATAGACCTCATTATCATATAATTGCAGGGCACACCAGCGAGGATGTCTCTTTTTGCACAAGAGCCCTTAATGCTAAACAATAGGCCCTCTGTTTCCTCTGTGGACGTATGTAATGGCATGTGTGCTGGTGAGTGCTCGTGAGAGTGGTCTCTCTCATCGACCTCTCTCATTTCCTTATCCCTCCCTCTCTCTGAAGTGGTTAATATGCATGTCAGTGGACAGGGAACCATGTTCCTTTGCCTTCTGTCTTCCACTCTCAGCACAGCTCCCTGCAGGATTGGACATAATGATAGCAGCAGGTCCAGCCCCACTTTCCGCTTTGCATCAGGCCACTGGAAAAGCTATGGATAATTCACCTCTCCTCACTCCCCTGTCTCTAACTGAGATGGATGCAGATGAGCCTTTCTGTACCTCTCAATGTGTATGTGCATGCGTGTGCAGGAGGCTGTGCGCCTTAAGCAAGAAATGGATTGGTTTGTGTCTTTAGACTGGGCCCTGGTGAGGCAGGCGGAGAGTATAATCTGATTTAAAGCATGTCAAGGATTGTGAATAATTTCCTCATTACCCCCACCCCTCCCGTCATTTTCAGGGCATATTTAATTTAACAAGAAGAGGGCGGTTTGCACTCATGTGGTTTTGTGTGTGTGTATTTGTGCGTGTGCCACATCTGCTGAAGACTCCCTCATATCTTCCTGCTCAAGGAGGAAAGAATCACTCCTTGCACGCGCACTCGCTCTCCCTCCGTCTCTCACTTTGCCTCCCTCTCCGACCCCCTGAGAGCTACAGCTGTCACAGTGTCACTTTTCCCATCCATAATTGAGGACTGTGCACTGCACAAAGCCCATGAAACCATGTCAACCACTTCCAGTTGCTCCTGTTAAATAATCAGGCAGAACCAAAAGTGCCAGGGGGAAATATGCACATGCAGCTGCCTGTATCGCTGACTTGTGTAATCAGTTCTCAACTTACCCCTTACCCTTAATCCACTCCACAACATGCAAAACAAGAAGAAAAAGAAAAAATTAAGACCGTTCGCTCACCTCTGAGACAAATCCTGTTCTAGACTCGTCCAATACAAGATTGCTCGAAGTGCCTTTAATGAGCCTGAACACCAGCTTTCATTAGTTCTCAGGAGTGAAGGTGGGCGTGACTTCTGTGTTTTGCTCTGAGCACCGTTTTATGTAATATGTTTCCTCGATTTACCCTCTAGATGTCCTCACTTTCTCTTCCTCCTCCTGTCTGCCACATCCAAATCACCTGTGCGTCACACCCAAGCAGCTCCCCTGCTTACATAACTGTCTGCTGCCTTTACCTGCCTTTGTTGTCACCCTGCTATTGTAAGCTATTGTTTTTTAAACCATTTCAGACTTGTTTAAACTCTGGATTTAGGCCCTCCGCCTTCTGTTTTGTTCCTACACCACATGATCACGACAGAGTCTAGGTTGATCTTGACAACACCCTAACAGACACTAAGAGAAAGATTTTGTGTCAGAAACATGTGAGAGACAGAGGCCACATGCTGCTAATCAAACCCGCTCGGTCACTGATCAACAGTAAATGTGATCACCTGTATCAAAGCAGAAATTCTGTCAGTTTGATCACTGAAACATTCAGGCATGATTCCAAGGTGGCAAGATGTCAGCAGTGAAATAATTGTTATTGCCCATCAGTCTGTAACGTGTTATGAGATCATTCCCAAACAGTTTGAAGTCCATCATTCTACAGTGAGAAAGATTATTCACAGGTGGAATACATTCAAGACAGCTGCCAATCTTCCCAGGAGTAAATGTCCCAGCAAATTCACTCCAACATCAGGCTGTGTAGAAAAAAACTGAACAAGTATCTCTGTTTGGAAATGTTGAAAGGAGAAAGCCTCTTCTTGTTAAAGAAGAACATGGAAGCATGGCTTAGGCTTATGGTGCTTCACCATAATCCAATGCATATTAGCACAAACACCTAATGCCAAGTGTTTCCTGTATCTTGCAGTCATTGGGTCCACAGTAAACTAAAGTATTCTAGAGTCAAATATGAGGGCATCTGTCTGCTTGGCTGAAACTGAGTCATGCAACAGGACAAAGATCTCCAGCACATCAACTAATCTACAACAAAATGGTCTGCACTGTCTTGTGGCTGTGCTGTCTTGTGGCTGTATTGTTCTGTTCTATCTTGTGTTGCACAATTTTTTGTGCAATTTTTGCATACTTGCAGTTTATGTAGTCCTGTGTTAATTGTCTGGTATATCTAGCGCAGTCTTGGAGGAACGCTGTCTCTCTTCACTGTGTACTGTACCACTGCACATAAAATGACAATAAAGCCATTTGACCTGAAAATAGCTAAAAAAAAAAAAAAAAAAAAAAAAAAAAGGTGTTGCTGGTTAAGTCAATTTATTGCAAACCATTTAAAACTTGTTGCAATTGTCTTGGACCAAACAACCAATACTGTCATCATTAAGCCATATAACCAGCACTGCTAAACATCGGCAGTCTGTGTTCAACATCAAATGTCTTTACTGTGACAGCACTAACAGAAATGAAAGTGGGACTGGATTAGATTGGGATTAGATTGAATTTTACTTCAGACTAGACCACCAACACAAGCGTTTGTCATGTTTCAAATGAACCCTGTGATAATTCGATCACTCTCATTAGTGACACATATGGACACGGGTTTTTCCATTTCTTTTTTGTCTCTGTCGCTCTTCACCCTCCCTGTCTGCATCTCTTTTGATTTCTGTGTTTCTATTTTCTCCACCACTGCCCCTCTTCTCTCGCCTGACCCCTCCTCTCTTTCTGCTCTCTGATGGCAGGTTTCAAAGCAAGCGGAAAGCTCCCAGGAAGGTATACTGCATGCTGTGAAACAGGCGCCAAGCTTCCACCCTCTAAACCCCCCCAACTACCACACAATTCTGGATTCTTGTATAATTGAGCATCACCACCTTTACTGTAGAACTCCAGTGAGTCACACAGCTCATAAGATACAACATCCATTAGAATAACACCTACCCCAATGATTATTAGACACACACTTTACTCTCACAGCGAGGTATGTTATCAGAGTGCATGTGGAGACAGGAAGGTGTGCGTGTGTGTGTGTGTGTGTGGTAGTGATGGGGAGGGGGTTGGCTAAGATGCAGTGCAGTGTAGTTTGACATGAAAGCAAAATCTCCAACCACTTCAAAACTACAGAGAACAGCTTACATTTAGAAAATAGGCAGTGCTACAGGACAGGAATTAAAGTGATACCATAGCCTGCATGCAGAAATTACCCTGTAAGAGCGTGTCTGCATTGTGTGATCAAAAGAGTCATCTGGAACTGTACACCCTCTACAGAAGTATAGTAAGCCTTTGTAATAAAAGATCTGTAATTACGGTGTAGTGAAGAGTACTGGTAACTCCCACTCTACGGGCTTTTGACAGCTGTGTTGCTTTCTCTGGGGAGCCTGGATTTCTTTCTATAACATAGCGCTCTGATTTAAGCTCTATATTGGAAGTAAGATATACTGTGCACAGCCCAATCAAGAATTATAATCAGTGGGTTGAACCGTGGAAAAGCACGGCGTGGGGATGCCTCTTCATTTTGCCCAAGAAAACCAGTAGACAATAACTGGAATATTGGCTATAATTGATATCATTTTCAAAACAGTCTTTTAAAAAGTCCTAAGTACTTTTAGGAAAAGTTTAAAAAAAAGAAAAACAAAGATTGCCATGCATGACCGGTGTCTTTGTCTGATGCTTTTACCCGTGCTAAAACATTTGTCTTTTTCAAATAGGTTTAAATTAATACATAAACTTTATGTACAACGTAAAGGAAGCCACCATGATGTCCATGATTGGTTAGTGACGTCCTGCTATGAAGCACCAAGCTGAGTGTTTCCACATTTTTTGTTTTTGTTTTTGACACCTTAGTGTTTTGCAATTGGATATCACAAAGAAGCAGTGGATCTAACTGTGAAACCAAGAAACAATGTAGGGACACATGGTGTGCCCACTCTACATTATACCCTGCTTCATCCTCTTTTTTTTTTTTGACATCAGTGGAGACTATAATTTACAAAATGATCATCATGTTGAATACAAAAGACTTTAAACAGGAACTTGAGACTTTAAAATCAACAGAAAAGTGTTTACTGAGGTCTTAGATCGAGAGAGCCAAGGGCCATTTACCTATAGACTTCTATGGACCCAAAGGTCTTTTCCCAACCAGAAGCATCAGCATCAGCATCAGCTGGCCATTAAAAAGAATGCAAGTTTCATCAGCTTGTTTATCTGCCTCTGGCTTTTTATTGACACCATTCATGTGCATCACATCTTTAAGCTTAGTTCTTAAAGCCTTACAATGTAACTACAGTCCATGGCTCACAGTTTGGCAGACACCAGATATTTGAATGCTTCATAAACGAATCACTCTGGGGATAGCTAACATTTAAATGGGCACATCAAGCTGAGGATATATAGTGAGTAATCCAAACCATGCAGCAGCATATTAATGACAAACCTCATGTTGTGGATGGGTCATCTCCCTGACTGAAGCCTGGCCTGTTTTCAACATCTTTTACCTCTCTTATGATAGCATTTGTCTCTGCCACATCAAGGACCCTCTGGTGAACTTTTATTAAGCTGAAAAACGTTAACATTCATCCTCAATCATCGCTCCGCTAATGTGTTTGTATTATCCTAATCACAGCTCTGTAGCTAGCTGCCAGGTAGCACATCATTATGTGCCAGCCAGCTTAAATAACCCTACAAATATTGCTGCTGTCTATTTTTTCTGTCTTCATTTATGTCCAAAGTGACATCAGAGCAGTATGTTATAGTTTTTTTTAGGACTCCCTCAGCCAGAACATGGTATATCAGCTTTATATAGAAACTAGCGAGCTAACTTCTTGCTAACTTCAGACTCCATTAAAGTTTGTAAATCCTCTTTATCGCAGTTGCCTGGATGTTAAACGTTATTGTTACACCTGGTTGAGCAGCCACAGATGATTTTATTACAGATGAAAGGATTTAGACAGTTTGTAATTCTCAGTGATGCTTCAGTGTTCGTTTGACTTTGGGACCTGAAGCGCAGTTTGGAACTGGAAACGGCTAATGACGTCAGACTTAAAGACCGGATGGCTTCAGTTACAGTTTTGTATACTTGTTACATACAGTATACAGGAAGACACAATTTAATTGAATTTTAGTTCAGTTTAATTTGGTAGTATCTCCAGTAACTACAGCATTGCCATCGCAGCAATACATCTGTGGTCCACAAAGCCTTTACGTTGTGACATTGTAATGACTTGCAACCCCAATGCAAAAAGGTTGGGACACTGTAAAATGTAAATAAAAACAGAATGCAATGATTTGAAATCTCATATCCATATTCTATTCATAGTAGAGGATATGAAACATATCAAAATGCTTAAAATGCACAGTGGGAGACTGATTTGGGTGCCCAGCTGTCTGACGAAAAGTGGGATATGGCTCTTACCAGGGTCCATTCGTCTTCTATATGCTCAAGACATTCCTTAATACAATTCAAAGTGTTGCACAGGTTACATTTCTCAAAAGCTAAACCAGCAAAAATATTGCCAAACATAGACCCAATGTGCAATAGATGTAAACAGACTCCAGCTACTACCCTTCATATGTTCTGGTCCTGTCCAAATATTGTTCCTTTCTGGTTATCCTTTGTTGAAGTCATCTCTAAAGCCTATGCCTATAACATTTCACATTCCCCCTTGGTGGCAATTTTTGCTTGTTTCTCTGGTATAATGACTGCTGCTCCCCATGCCCATTTACAGAGAGTTATTGCCTTTTTGTCATTATTAGCAAGACCCCTGATTTTATTTAAATGGAAGTCTCCTACTGCTCCATTACACCACCACTGGTTAAAGGATGTTATGCAAAATGTCAAGCTGGAAAAAATCAGATGTACTCTCAATGGAGCCATCAGCAAATTCCATACAACGTGGGAGCCTCTGATAACATATGTCAACAATCTACCTGGTCTGGACCTGGAGCTTTGAATGTGTTTGTCTGCTCTAGAACAGTCCTGTAAAAATAAATAGGAGGTGCACTTTGTTTGTTTGTTTGTTTGTTTGTTTGTTTGTTTGTTTGTTTGTTTGTTTGTTTGTTTGTTTGTTTGTTTGTTTGTTTGTTTGTTTGTTTGTTACTGACCTGTTGCCAATTAGCCCAATCAGCTGCAAAATGTTTCTTTTTAATATCACTATACACCCATACAGGTAAGATAGGCTCTTTGCAGTACAACAATAAAAAAGAATAATAAATAGTATTTTAATGACTTCATTAAATTAAAAAAATGCTCAATAAACCGATTAATCATCAAATTAACCTAGGATTTTATTAAATATTAAGTATTTGTATGAACTAGTGTTTTTATTATGGGAGCTTATGTGTAAGAAGAATTCATCTAAAGTGAAAATTGGTTGCAATGTTACAAAAAAAAATCCAATATTACCTAGTATGATTCACAAACTTAGTATTTGTCAGCAACATGGCTGACTTTGTTTATCAAACTCATCTCTTTCTGTCACAGCCCCATAAAGGGATATTTTTCAGGGCAATTGAAGGCTGTGCTTTGATGCACCTTGGCTGTATTTTCTCTGAGTCATTATTCATGCACTACAGCAGGTCCTCCAAACTGTATCAGTAGACTGTTTGCTATATGAACCTTCTTCTCTCAACCACAGACTGCAGTAGAGAACATCTATCTGATCTTTCCTACTGCTTTAATAACAACTTTGACCTCGCTGGGGTTTTTTTTTTTTACATTCTTGACATTACTAAAAGGGTGCTACTGTCCTTGTGCAGTGAATTCCTCTATGATCTATTCCAGCATGTAACCTGAATGATGATGGGCTACTGGGTCACAGTGCCTCTCTGCCAAGCTAGTGCTTTTTCGTTGTTTGTGTTGACACATGCGGGACTGGAAAAGGTCAATGTCTTCTCCCGTAGAGAGAAACAAGAGAACCTCTGGATCATAACTTCTGCATATCTATGAGCTATAGAGAGCGGCAGTGAGTCACTTCTGTGGATTTATTGACGAGCTTACGAGTCTAAATGGAGAGTCGTAATTGTATGGAGATGAAAGAATCCAAGCCGGCTGTAATATGTTAATGTGGTGGGAGAGAGGCAGAAGAAAAGACTGTTGAGTAGTATTTGTGTTTTCCTGCCACTCAGTCTGCATTTTATGAAAGCAGTGAGCTTCGGGGTTTTGACTCTGTGCGTGTACTAACGAGAACCATCCACAGCTTTGATTGCCTCTGAGCACAGCTTTGTCTGTGTGACTGATTAGCAGACTCCGCAGGCACTACGTCTTTAAAATGACTGTGTGTTTGATTTATTTTTTAACCTTGTGAGGAAGAATCTTAATTCATTAATTTTTTTGTCTTTCTGGAGTCACGTTTGTTTGACTCTGCAGGATAGAGTGAGCTTTCTATTAAGCTGATGAATCTGTACAAAACAGGGCCCCTCTAAAGCAGCAGGCTCCACTGAGTCAGGCTCTTTTTGTGAATGCTGCCCTACCTTCCCCACTCAGACCTCAGAATTTTTCTTCTTTCAGCAATGGCTCGAAGGCAGCAGCTGTCTTCAAGCTTGCCAGTCTTCATTACTGGCTGAAATGGAGTAAATTGATTGGAAAGATTTTGTTATTTTTCTCCGAATGAAAGAGCTTACTCCCTTGGAACTGATCTCTGTCTGTTCATATGTGTTTCAATGAAGTGTATATTGTGTAATTGTGCATGCACATGTGCAGAGACTGGATAAAATAATAAGACCAATTGAGAATAAAAGCCAATCCAATAAAGCAGCTCTGAAATAAAACCACTGGGCAGTTGGTACACTGTTAAGCTTTGGGCGTAGAGAAAGCAACAGTAAAAAGCCACATGTTTGTTTCATAGCTTGTTCAGGAAAGAAGATATAAACCAACCGGTGCCGATCTTGGCAGGTTCACCAGAAGAAAAAACGTGAATCTGGACTTTTTGAGCAGACACCAAGCAGCAGTATGGTCTTATTTAATAACCTGTAACAGGAAAGGGTAACCCTGTGAGGAAATATTTGCACACAATCGCAGGGATTCAATGATTGATTAGCTGGTGAGATGTTTGTGCACCCTCCTCCAAAGACATTTTCTTAACCTGATGAGGAACAACACATGCACACAGAGTCTGTGCCCTTGTATTACAAACCTGCCAGTCCTCTTATACAAAAACTGTATCCATTAAGTTAGCTGTCTTAACCTGTTGCCATAGTAAAAATCTGAAAAAACGTATCAAATATAACGAGAACATCATGTTTTGTTGATCCCCTTTAAACGCACCTTACGGGTGATCCAAAAACCCTGGAACTGAAATGTCAGTGTCGTCACAAAAGCAGCTTCACATTAGCCCGTCTCTGATACGTAGGTGTTTAGATTGCATTTGCTGTGGGGTCTGGTCTGCTCTGCACTGCAGGGTGGATTGAATGTAACATTGATTAAGAGAAGCAGACTGCGTGGTGTGTTACATGCTGCGCTTGGAGACAAATATGTGCACAACGCATGAACAAATATTCTCCTTCGCTGGTGTCTTGAACGGACTCCGAACATTGCTTCACAACCGAGTATTAGAGAAGGGATTATTGTGTTCAGTGTGCGGGATTGCATGGAGCTGATGCCGTGGCGACTCCATCTGTGTTATTTGCGTGTTGCAGATCGCTGTAGATCAGGAGGCTACGGAGCTCGAACGTAAGCGTTATTTAGAGGTCAAACTGCACATCAGGAGTGGTGCCGCGGGGGCCTTGCATGGCATGATTATAATCTGACTCAAGTGTTTATTCAGACCATGGGGATAATAACTGAATATCACATAACAACGTCCAGTGCTTATTTTTTTACAGCTTATTCTGTACTCATGCAGTACCCTTGGGTGAACATTTCTCATCATAACAAGGCAGTTTATGGGGGATTATTTTGCCTCACACAGGGATGCTTTCTAGCTGTGATGTGTGTCAGGATTGTTCTTAATGACTTCCTTGTGTTTTCAATGGCCCGCCAGTCAGTGTGTCCTTGACTTTGTCAGCTGCTTAGTTGCCTGGAGCACATAAAGAGAATGGGATCCCTGGTGTGTGTGCCTGTGTGAGTGTGTATGTGTGTGTGTGTGTGAGTCTGTCATGTGAGGTCTTAACAACAGATACAGAGGACAGCCTATAGGAAGCCCGTATGGATGCATAGTGTACACACAGGTCTGTTTTTTGTGTGCAGTCAGTGCAGCATGCCTGTCCTCCACAACACCACAGGCCCAGGCTCTGTTCTTCAGACATCTTGTGCATCTCTGGTGAGTAATCAGGTAATTGATCATAGAGACAGGTAATTATTCCTGTGCCAAGCTCGCTGGCAAATGAAAAGTCAGACCAAAAAAAAGCATCGGTCTCTCCCAGCACAGCCTGCAGTAAGAGGACAAGGGAAGAGTAAAAATGGGAGTCTGGGAGGATAGATGGTCAAACGAAAAAGCTTTAAATCACAGGGAAGAGGTTTCTCTTCTCTTCTTTTTTTTTTTTTTTTTTTAAGGCCTTTTTTTTTT
>VURO01001057.1:4922-54484 GCA_015108175.1 Pelvicachromis taeniatus
CTCTCTTTATCAGTGAATAAAGTTATTTTCAGTTATCCTTCTATAAGGTTTTCATTTATCATTGAGATGTACGAAGCTTTCTTTATATGTCATTATATTACAACCGGCTTTAATATATCAGAATAATAGCTTGGCTTTGCTAAATTCTTTTGACTTGGTTAGAAACTGTTGTGTCCTTCTAGCAACAACTTCACAAATGTTCGATTTTTTTTCGTGTGGGCAACCTGTAAGTGGATTATAAACGCACCTGTTTTTGAATGTTTACGATGATCGTCTAACCCATGTAAATTTCGGAGGAGCAGATGTCCTTTATTGGCACTTATCTCAGCACACTGTTCTAAAAACAACAACAACAATCCCACTGGGACATGGTTTGAATGTGCTCAGCTGGTGCTTGTGACCAGTTTGTGTGTTGCTACAGTATTGGTGTCATTGTCAGTATTACACTCCATCATCACCAAACAGCTCTGCAGCAGGTGATGTCACGCACTCTGTGTGAGATTATAGATACAACATCATGACAGCCAAGAGAGGCGAGTGAAGAGGAATAAGACAGCTGGTTTGAAACTGGCATTACTCACTTGCTAATCAAACAAATAACAGTGTTTTATTTTGAACCGCAGCAGGACTGAACAACTTTATATGTGTAAACACCAGAAAAATGTTATTTCCGCCCTGTGCTTTCATTGTTCATTATTTTTTTTACATGTTGTAAAAAACAGACGTTGGAACGCTGTTTCTTACATTTCATCAATGAAAAAATGATTTTACGGGCTTACTGTAGAATTAATATCAATTTCCTTATGTCTAAATATCATGATAGCATTAGTTATGTTAGTTTTCACTCTAAAGCTTAATTTCCATTTACAGAGTCAACACCTGAGTGCACAAAGTGGTTCGAAATTATATTTTTGAAAATACGTAAATGTGCAAAAAAAGCCGCTGCAGCAGAAGAAGTCACCCCTCAAAACTGATAGAGAACAGTTAAGACGGCGTTAAGCCTCCTACAGGTCTGCTGTTGTTTTTGTAAAATCACTTTAAAAGTCATCTAATGAATGTCATCCTTTCAACTCTGATGGTTATCTTTTGCATCGTAGCTCTCTGGAGTGACTTAGAGCAGCACATCAGCACTACATGCTCCACGGCTCGATGAAAACACCATTCATGTAAAGCTAATGGATTATGCCTATCATTTAACAAGGTTTGGTGGCCATCGGGCAAAAAGATGATATTTCACAATGGGAAGTGACTAGCGGAGCTTAATTACAACCAGTGGAATCGTTTTATGAAATGATTCAACACCCAATCTAATGACTTTTCACAATATTGTAAATGAAAACATCAAAAGCTATGTTAAGTATTCCTCAATATCTGTCTGTGGCACACGGAAGGAAACGCAATACAAATCTGAAACATCCTCTTAACTAAATTTGTTTGGGAGAATAAATTAAATGATTGTTTGCATTGCAATAAACAAGAAAACAAACACCATCATAACCATCTTTTAATCCAGAAGCTAGAAATAGCACAACAGCACGACCAGTCATTCCAGGAGCGAGTGGCAGCGGGAGCACTGGGAATCAACAGCCATCTGAAACCTGCTGTTCTCAGGGATGAGAACCTTCTCAACCATAAATTTCACGCAAGACAATTTGGTATGAAAAATGTAAAAAGACTGATCAGAGGTGGTTGGAATAAAGGTCATGTATGCACTATTTTAAAAATAGTGTTATTTTTTAGTTTGAATGGATTAGAGGTTTGGGGAAAAAAGTGCAAAGCCCAAGCTGCCAGTGTACTCTGATTTATACACTCGGAACCAAAATACTCACAGGAACTGTGTGTGTTAAATATAATTTAAAAAGGATTAACAAAAAAAGCACATAAACACTTGGTGCTGGTGTGAATACTGAGAATCACAAATGATATGCTTGTAATGTTTTTCTATAATAATCAACATCATCATAATAATGATGATCTTCAAAGTCAGTTGAACTTTTGGGGTTGTGTGGTATAATGCAAGAGAAGCATTTGTTAAGTGACCGCCCCCATGTAATTCATAGTAATGCATAAATTATCACATTTCTAGTTCATTAAAATCACTTAAATTTAGGAGGACGAGGAAAATCCTGTCAAACTGCTTATTCTAGCAGTACTGGAAAATTCTTAGTTTCTACACAGATTCAACTATCAGACAAAAAAAACAAAGATTGACAGTGTTCACATTTCTAAATTGATGGGTCAATAATTTCCATGGATAGACTTGGTTTGTGGTTTATATTTTACTAATAAGGTCATTGCAGCAGTAGCATCATTAATACTTTGTGCAGTGTTAAAAACCCATTTCAGCTAATGCTAAATTATCTTGCAAGTCATTCTCCACTTTCGGCTCACATGGAACAATGACGGTTTGTTTTATTATTGACTTCATTATTGGCAAGAGTATTAATTAGACCCATAAGTGTAAACCCCAGTGGTGAGCTGAAACAATAATTCATGGCAGGAATTTGACTTCATGCAAACCAACAGACTTCTAATTTTGTATGTATGATCCTGTGTTTTCTTTGGAAATGTCACAGTATCAGATTATCAGAATGTATTGGGAAAATCCCAATAATTTGGTATTTTCACATGATGATATCCAGCGGTTCACGAAAGTAATTTGCATATCAATCTGTTATCTATTTCATGATATGGGTGGTCTGTATAATAAGTGTCCAATGAATCTTTTTAAAAGATGTAAACATGCTCAAATGATAACCAAGGAAAATTATGCTGCATTTAAAATGAGTTTATCACTCAGCCTGCCTCCCTGAAAAGTCAGATGGTAAACAAAAAAGTCAACATTATAGGGAGCAAAAAAAAGTTTTGTTTGTAAGGGAATTTTGTTGAGCCAGATAAGGAGACAGAGGTGCTAAATTAGACTGACACTGAACACGAGTTAAACCGTTGTGATTAGCATATCTAATAGGAGGAGTGGTGGGAGGGGGTGTTGGGCCTGTGATTTATAATTACTCGTATATTGGCTGTTAGTCAAATAAACTCACCACCGTTTCTTTTTTGGACTTAGAGCAGATGGTGCTACGCAGACATTAGTGCTGAGTCAATTTTCATGCTGTGGTCAAATCAAATTTGACAGCTCAGAGCTTGTTTCCTGGATTTTACAATGCATTTAACCCACCAGCAGAAACATATCAAGAATCAAGGCACGCATCTCACCATCTAAAATTATCAGGGTAATGTCTGCAAATATATTCTTTTTAGCTATCCAACCTGGCTGGGTCCAGACTCCCTGTCCAGTCCAGCTGCTACGCATTAGACCTTTTTCAGCTAGAGACAACGAGGGATGTGAGATTTATTGTAGACACACCAAATGTTGTGGTCATCAGTGTCCGCTGGGAGGGGTTTTTTCTGCTTGGCAGCCTCTTTCATTTCAGCTTTGTTAAACCTTTCATTAAGAATTGTTTTGACTAAGTGCAGGGCTTTACGTGCAGTGAAACCTCTACTGTGCGTTTTCTAAGTCCAACACCAGAGATTCAGGTTTTCTGGTTCTATGTATGTGCAGAGGGATTTAGCACATGAAGGCTGTTTTGGATTGCGCGGGTTTAAAACTCCTAATCTGCTTTGCGTAACTGTTCTCCCAAAGCGCCCGCATGCACTGCCAAAGATCTCGGACGATCTCCAGGGCCGCACGAACAGTGAAGGTTTTATTTCGCAAACATCCAGGTACCTTCCTTCCTGCACATGAGACCAGACTATGCCCTCACCTGTCCAAGCTTTGCCCAATAAAAATAACTACAGAACATCAGACAACTCCTACAGTGAAAAAAATTAATTATGGTAACTATTATCATACGTTTCATGTAATTTTCAAAATCTTATATCTGAATTCAACATGAATTGTGTCATTAGTGTATTGATCGTGTCTTGTTATTCTACAAGATGTTTTATATGAAGTTTTCTATATAGGAGGAAAGGAAAATCTGCTTTTTCAGTAAATGTTGTTTTACATATACATTGATAGATATACACACAAACACACTCACACAATGGATAATTAAGGGTTTCTGATTAAACAGTTAAATTACTTTTTTTTTAATATTTGCATGGTGAGTTACAGTACATGGAATAGATGAGTAAAATAAATGTTCTTCATTTCATTTCACTCAGGTTTTTGCAATCTGTTTATTGTACATTTATATTTTGATGACGGTGTAAATAAAATTCTTCAGTCAGCATATTATCATAGTATTTACATTCATGTAAGTTAACAAAAAGGCACCCAAAAAAGAAAGAGCAGGCTAATCTGGCGAGACACAAAATTTGGCTTTTGCTCCGCATGTTATATTAAATATATTCTCACAATAATGCCATACAGTCTCTCTGCATGGTTAAAGCCGTTCAGCCTTTTGAGGATATTAGTAGTTCATGTACAATATGATGTAATAGGATGTAATCTATGTATCTGTATATAATGACCAGAAATTAAAAACAGTGTATTTTGCCAGTGTGACTCAGCACAGTGGCAGAAAACAGATTCAATTTTCTGCACAGATAAAGAGAACCTGGCTCAATTTGACGAGATTATCCCTCATGCATCTTGAACAGATGATTCAGGTCATATACAATCCATAGACTATATTATGAAACTCCTGCACTCATTATGGTGGATGTGTCTGATGGAGCAGCAGCTACACTGAGTGGCGGCTACTTCAAAAGTCCTCCAGCGACCACTGGAAACACCAAGCTGGCCTCTCTTGGGAGAGCTAGTGCCGTTGTGGCAGATGAGAAAAGCCCTCCCACTTCAAGGGTAATCATTATGCCTACAGTCACTGCATCATCCACCAACACAGCAGGACAATGCTATTTGATGGTGCTTACCGATAATGGTCTCTCATCATACTTTTCATAACAAAGAAAAGGGTTAAATCAAACTACTTTGGCTCACTGAAAATGGAAAGTAATCCAATACTTTTGCAAATCATTAAATATGATGTGTGCATGCTCACCAGCTCCAGCCTCAAACTTTGATTTGCTGTTTTGTTTTAGAGAAAAGACTCCCCGTCGCCTTTGATAAATAAATATCAATATATAAAACAAACAAGTGCATGCACAGCATAAAAATGAGGCTTCAGCGCTAGCTCCGGGGAGAGTCCTCCACACTGGTCATGTATGCTCTTGTCAGCCTTGGAGTGAGAGCTGTTTACTCTGGTTCCATTACCACCCTGGCGCCTCCATTCTCACTCCTTCTGACAGCCAGGAATGAATGCTCTGGTACTCAACACTGCAGGGCCAGGGAAGGAAAGCGAGTGCTGCTCTATGGTGGTGGGGGCGGAGGGGATAGGGGGGCTGTGACAGCGGGCCGCTCAAAGCGCTGCAGGGGTTCAGGAGCTGGGATGAAGGTGTACGTGTAAGTGAGAGAAAAGAGAGACAGTGAGGTGGTGGGAAGGAGTGAGACAGCGCTTGTAGCCACTGACGTGAAAGTAATAAGTGTGTCTGTGTGCAGGTTTCATAGTACATCTGTGATTCTGCGCCATCGAAAGAATAGCAGAAGTCGTTCCTCTGTGCTTAAATGTGCACATAAGATGTAAAGAATTAGCCTTTTGAATTTTAGTGTGCTTGTTGAGTTTTGGTTCCTATTTTAACTTTATTGATTTTTTTTTTGTGTGTTTCTAATGTTCTTATTTTGCTCATTTCCTCAGTTTCTCCTTATTTATCTCCCTCTGGTTTGTATATACATTAGTTCCTTTGTCTTCAATTTAGTGGTAATTGGCTCAAATCATGGCTGAAAGCTGTGAGTGTAGTGCCAAAGGTTTGGCTGTGTGCTATAGCACTTCACTGAGTCCTCACTGTGAATGTTTAGAGCCGTGTTTCCACTTCCTGTTTTACTTTTGTAGTTGCTTTTTCTTGTGTCCCCTCTGAGCTTTGACCTCTGTGTTTCAGTCTGTCTTACTGCCCTCCTTTGTGTCTGCCCACCCTGCCTGGTTTCACCCGTGTGTGTGTGTGACTTTAGTCCTTTGTGTAAGCTTTCTCTCCTCTCAGTTGTCCCATCATCTGTTTGTGCACTTTGCATTTTCCAAGTCACTAAATGTCACTCGTATTTTTATCATCAAATTGTCACAGACTGACAAACTGTCCAGGGTGTACCCTGCCTCTTGCCCTGTGAAAACTGGGACAGGCTCCAGCACCCCCACCAGCCTGAAACGGATAAGTGGTTTTAAAAAATAAATAAGTGGACAGATAGAGTTTAGCTTGCCTTTGCATCCTGCTCTTGGCTTCTTTCCCCAGCGTATTCCCTGACACACCAAAGCACAGAAAACAGTGTATTAAAAGGACAATCTGTGCAATTATTCAGAAATCAAAAAGTATTCAGTAATATTTTTATTACATTTCATTATGAATTATGTCATTTATGCAGCTGGTTGTTTTGTCTAATTGCACTCAAAAACTGTAAACTCTTTGATTACTACTTTTTTGACCGTCTCGCTTTAAAGGATACATATAAATAAACCTTGTTCTGTTCAATAGGAAGACATTAGGCTAATTCTGAGACCCCCATTCAAATTCTGATATTTTCAGTGTGTCCCATCTGTTAGTTAGGCACAGAAGTTCAATCATTAGCATAACTGACACCCCTAAAATTACAGCTTGTTCTTATTCCCAGCTCATACTGGCTTTTTGATCCAGACCCCTTGGCTTCACATTTTAAGGCACTGGTTGCCCCTAGCTTCATTTTGTCAGCATGTAGGTTGTTTACAGACCTCAGTAGTTCTTCAGTGTCTGAAATAAATGCTTTGCTGTCATTGTTATGGAAACCACATGTGGTGGCCATTGTTAAAAGGTTTCTTTTAACCCACATTTCTTCCTAAATCAAAGCAATTAGTTTTGTTGCATAAATTAGCAAATGGCAACAGAAAAAAATTATTGTTTGAGTAATTTGTGATTACAAAAATGTTACCAAAGATCAAGAAAAAGAGCAGTTTTCCTTCTGTGACACATGAGAAGACGTGTATACAAGAATTTTATCAGCAGTCATACCGCTGAGCCAAAATACTGTAACATTTCTACAGTTTTTAAAAAAAAAAAAAAATTCTGCTAGAGTAATAGGAATTCAGCATGTGTAACAGCATTATCCAACACTGTAAATGTCTTTTAGAAGCTATTATGTGAGGATTAAATTGTTTTGTATAGTAAATACTGAGCAATAAGATACAACACCTGCAATTGGCATAAAGGCATAAAGGGAATAGGACAACAACTACCTGCAGAGAGTATTTCTGAGATGAGACCACCAACGACAAACCGATATCAATAAATATGTTGTTGCATAAGCCAAGTTGGCAGCAAAATACTGATGAAAAGGAAAGCTTTAAGTAGCTTTTAGATTTTCAAAATAGAGGTTAATTTACTGCAGAATTTACCGACAGAAAAAAAAAATGTAACAATGCACAAACAAAGTACAGATCAGGTGATGCTTAGATATCTAAAGTACCAGTCACTGAGGGTAGCAGGCAAGTAGCCACAACACGTTTTCAGCTCACATCAACCTCATCTGTTAGCGAAAGGTTATCTGTCCCCCTGTTGAGCAAAGAGAGTGACGTGTACCACTCAGTGAGCCTCTGCTAGGGCCCGAAGATGCTGGCGTACGGTCAAGTCAGTCAACCTGTTTCCATCAACACGATAATCAATAGTGTCAGAGCCTCTCTGGTATCCTCTGCGCTGTCACGGTGACAGCCATATTGTTACGTGACCGAGAGCAGTGTTGACCGGTGGTTTATGGTGTACTTGTTATCAGTTAGCGGCAGCAACATAGAAAAGGTCATGAAATTACACTTGTAAGTCATGTAACTAGTTATTTCCAGGGTGTCAAGAACACATTATCTCATGTGTAGGCTGATTTGAAGCAGCAGTAATGATTTAAGATAATAGCTTTCCATAATCATCTTGTTCTCTGTGTGTAATTTTCTCTACCTGAGTTGAGAATGTGTTCACTGTTTTCTGAGTCCTGACCATGCTGGCAGCGTAAATTTATCCCCACAAGACGTTGATGAATGGTTTTTAACTTCAGAAGAGCCATAATATTCCCTTGGATACTCCTACACTGATTTATGATGTTCACTGTTTTCTAGAACTGTTTTGTGATAAAGTGCTGTAATTTACCTTTTGTTTTACCAACTTTCACTCATCCTGTCTCATCTACTTCTACTTCAGCTGGTGATTTCCTGCCCAGAGCCGGAGTGATTTTTAATATGCCCCAGAGAGTGAGTGTGTGCACCAATTTGTTGCTGGTAGTTGTTTGTGAGACACTGGAGAGGTTATGGATAGACTTTCTCCACTTTTGGGAACAAGTTTTGTCATCTCTCTTTCCTTTCAGCAGCTACGATACTTCCATAACTTTGGATTTAACCTGGTTTTGTTTGTGCCTGCTGGACACGATCAGAACGAGTATCTCAGCTTCTATACTTAATTTCTTCCCCACTGATTTTAAAATTTTGCAACAGCGCAAATGATGTGGAATCTGATCTTTCAGTTCTGATTCGGCCCACTTTTCTTTGTGGTTCTAAATCAAATACAGATCTTGTGTTTTTCCAGTGCAACTTCCACTTTGGTTGCAAAACAGATCACCCACCTTATTGTCTTTTCCATGCAGAGCGGTGCCCAGTCAGACCCTTTTAAACTGATCATCTCCAGGAAACCTGAGTGGCACGGCGGTTTTATTTCCTGGTCAAAAATGGTCCCAGTATGTGGTCCATTTGGTAAAATAAATCCGTTGGGCATCCTTCTTGGCCTTCAGACAATAATTCTGATAGGTAAAGATCCAAACGGGACAGGCAAAAAAAAAACCCAAAAGGTCCCAGTATGACAGGAAACTGACAGGTACTGATGTTGTTTTTTCCATGTATAGTAATGAGCCATTCAACCAAAGAAATAAGTACTCATCATATAATTTCAGTAAAGAAAATATGTGGGTCTTTATGTTAAAGGACATTTGATGGATGATTTATTTGGTGACTAAATGGTTGTGAACAGAATGTCCATGTGACATAGAGAGACTCGTATCACTGGATGCCCGTTTCAAATAAATAAATAAAAATCATGTTTATAAGAATTGTGCAAATAGTTAACAATTATTCTCATCATTCTTAATCTTTCAATTTAGAATATTTTGTTTTTAATTTTGTTCAAATCAAAAAGTGTTGCATACACACTTCTAACTAGGAAGTCAAACCTGAATGTTCGTGCAAATGCTGAGGAGGGACACCCATTAGATGAATACGATAAATCTCTGACACTGTCACATCCTCTGTTTCTTAATCAACATTAGACATCAAAACAGGACTGGGCGTGCTGTTGCGATAAACAAAGCAAATGCATGTGTCTTTGTTTATTTACCATAATCACATTTGACTCACTACTTATTTGGTTATGAAATTCTTGTGGTCAGACAGCCACATGCAATTTATGTATTGACATTAAATTATGTTCCTGTCTCATCATCTGATCCATGGTGACTTTGCTTGTATTGCACTCTAGATTGTCACAGCGCATAAACGACAACAACTGACCGTTTTCTCTTCTGAGAGGTCTCAGCTTTCCTTTTGGAACTTTTGAACCACAGAATGGATATGCAATCTTCTTTACGACGGCTCTCTTACTCCTCATTGTCTCAGTGAAATCTCATTGGTCTCCACTTCACATCAACCTTGAGTTCAGGGGCTTCCACTTCTGTATGTCAGCAAGTGTTTGTCATTGTTTTGTTTGCACATGAGTTCAGCACTGTAACCACTTCACACTGGAATCTAACGCTGGATATAGTTAAAAAGATGTGAGTAATAAATCCAAAGTGAGCTTGGGTATTCACAGTGTGAACTTATTCATAGTGAGTCAAAGAGCTAAAGAGTTAAAGAGCAGCTATTAATACTCTTAAAGTTGTGCTTGACATCCATCCATCTTCTTAACCACTTAACCAACTCAGAGTGTCCTGGGGGGGCTGCAGAAGTGTTGTACACTCTGGACAAGTTGCCAGTCCATCACAGGTGCTTTGCTCAACATATTGCAGCACTATCACAGTGATAATGCTAACACTAACCAGGTGTGTTCCCATGTTCACCACCTTAGCTTATCATACAGTAGTGACCTAACATTACTTACTATCATACAGTACAGCTGAGGTTTATAGAGTTAATATTATTCATAAATCTGCACACTGGATTAATTATAATTCTCCTTTTTGTAAATGTGCAAATACTGTACATAAATTAGTTGTATCCTACTACTTTAAGAGAAGAATGTGAAACTCATGATGGTGGCAAAGCAGGCTGCATGATCTGTGATTCATAATAACAAGCGGATCATCTCAGTGAAACATCATTTTTCTGGTAGCTGGTTTTTCTTGATAACTGTAAATGCACCGGCTAAAAACTGACACATTATTGAGTCGAGCAACAAAATGCGAGCTCTCTCTGTATGAGCATTTCCATCTGTTACCTGTCAAAACATATGGGCTCATTACAGGAGATAAATCTGTGTTTGTGTCCACAGAGCAAAGATTAATATGTCATGATATATAGATTAATTACAGTAGAAAGTTGTCTGAAAACACCTGTGTATTCTTGTTTTGCTAGCATTGCACTGATGGATGCCTGTGACGTGTACCTCACACGCGCACACACACACACACACACACACACGCGCACACACACAAATATATGGCAAAATAAAGATTCTGATCAGTTTTCCTCATGTTATCATTAAAATAACTCGTAAAAAATACTTTAGCTGGAGAAATGCTAGCCTGTCTTTTCAGATAGATCAGACTGTGTTTTATGTATTCAGGAAAGATTTGTGATTTTCTTCGCTTATATCCTTGTGCTTGCCCTTTTCAGAATCATTGATCATTTAAACAGAATTTATATATTTTTTTTAGATCTTTGAGCAAAGAATAATTCAAGCAAGGAACATTTATGGTGCCAGAAGATTGTTGTTACCATTTTATTTAATTACATAAATCTATTGCTTTTACCTTTTTTCACATTAAGAAGAAATATTCTTAATCAAAAGGAAAACTGCAGTATGGGTACCTCCATAAAATAAACCTAGACACTGTCATTTACTCAAACCAGTCCCTTACATACACCGCATCTTCCTGCTGCGAGAAACAACAGTACGATATCCACGGTCAAGGACGTTTCAAAGTGTGTAACAACAGGCTTATCCTCTGAACTACTGACTTGTTAGATCAACAAAAGAATACTTTATGCTTTGTTTATACAGCACCTAAAATTTCATTCTTGCACTTTCCTTAACTTTGCATGAAAGACAGTTCAAAACAATCCCTCCTTATACTGTACCATTGGCATCACCTCTGTTTATCCGACTGTCTTAAGCCATTTTGGCTCCTCTGCCCTGAAGGCCAGCTTCTTTTTAAGCCATCTTTCTTCCAAACCTGAGATGACCATATTAAAAATATTCCCTCTGTTTGTTAGAGAGAGGGAAAAAAGAACCACCTGAGTGTTTTGAGAAGTGTAAAATCTCAGCTATTACCTTGGATTCTCGAAAGATATCTGCCAGAAAATAAAGACGTTTTTGCTTTTCTTATACAGTGGGGAGATGGGAATAATTGTTTGATCAAAGCTTCAGCTCCCCCCACAGATCTTCTGTTGGACTGAGGTCTGGAGACAGACAAGAGCACTTCATGACCTTAATGTGCTTCTTCTTTAACCATTCCTTTGTTTTCTTGGCGATAAGTTTTGTGTCATTGTCATGCTGGAAAATCCATCCAGCTTATCTTCAGTGTTCTTTCAGAGGGAAGGAGGTTCGCATCCATGGCTCTGTCCATTGTCTCCTCAGCGTGGTCGCTTTTTGCAGAAAAGCAGCCCAAAGCATAATTTGTCCACCTCATTACTGGACTGTGGCGATGGTGTTCTTTGAGTCATAGTCAACAGTTCTCTTCCTCCCATCACGCTGGGTCAAGTTCATCCCAGAGACCTCAATTTTTAATTTCTCCCGAGCCTTCTCTGAATCATTTAGATGTTCACTGGCAATCTTAAAATGGGCCTGTACATGTGCCTTCTTGAGCAGGGGGGCCTTGAGGATGCCAGCTGCCTTTTGATCATGAACAAACTCCTCCAGTGCAGTTTTGGGCCGATCCACAACCTCTCTCATAATCATTCTCACTCCATGAGGGAAGATCTTGCTTGGAGCTTCAGACTAAGGGTAATTGATGATCATTTTATATTTCTTCCATTTACAAATAATTGCACCAACAGTTGTCACCTTCTCACCAAGCTTCTTGCTTGTTGTCTTGTAACCCATTCCAGCCTCGTACAGGTCTACAATCTTGTCCTTAGATCCTTTGACAGCTCTTTGCCAGTCTGTAATAGCCAGAATTCTTGCTCAGCTGTAGGGGATTAAATATCTATTTCACTGAATGACATACAAGTCAACTTACAACTTTTATGTAATGTATTTTTCCTGGATTTTTTGGTTGATATTCTGTTTCTCTTACCATTTGAATCAAACTAATAAAAATTAGAGAATGTTCCTCTCTTTGTGAGCAAACTTACAAATTCAGCAAGTGCAAAATAATTATTTTAATTATTAGTTTTGTTACTACTGACATATATAACACAAATACAAGCTTTTGTTGCATGATCTGACTTAAACAACACGTTTATCGGTGTTTGACACACATTGCATTAAAAGATGATGCTGTTTATCATGTGCGGCATCGATGTTTGTTACCAACTATATGTTCTCAAATGATGAATGCTTTTCAAAGTCTGTTACTCCCTCTAGTTAATATGGCTATTAATAAAAACTGCTTTCATCGACAGTACGTCTGTCATCATTCCAGTCTTTGTACAACTTTATTAGTAATTGGTAAGAAATATTTTTCCTTTATTTTCAGATGAAACCAGTGTCATTCGTAATTCTTCACATGGATGCTGTTATCATGGTGACTTCCCTCAAAAAACGGAGAGATAAGGCTTCAGTATTTCTTCTGTTTGTTAATAAGGCTGAAACAACCTCCTCCCCTCTCTCTTCACCCTCAGAGGAAGTTAGAGGGGGAGATGGAGTCAATGGCATCTGTAGGTTGCTTCACTATGATGCTGGTAATTAGCTAATCCTGATGGTTGCCATTAATCTGCTACTGGCGTCATTTACAGTCAGCATGGTGCATTGCTCCATAGCTGAGATGCGAACGTGGGTTGAACTACACGCCCTACACTCTAAATGCAAATTTCCCAAAGGAAAGATATGCACAGAGCCACTGATCACATTTATGTGGTGCTTGGTTTTTCTGTTAGGCTGTCAGGCTCATAGTGCTTTCGTGTTTTTCTTTTTTCTTGTCTTTATGCTGTAGATCACAGTCAGAAAGTATTAGGACAGTTACACATTTCTCAGTGTTTTGACTCCACACTCCTATAGTGTGGCATCCACAATAAAGGTAGGATGCTATCGCTCAACAATGATTTGGGAGCATTTACCTTCACAGTATATTTAACACACTGAAACCCAACTTAGGGATAAGACAGTAATTTCATCTGATACCATAAAGATTACCTAATATAACTCCAACTGCTATTTTTGTACCAAAATGAAGTATATGCATGTAGGATTGTACCAGCATTTCAGTAAGAACTCCATGTTAAGTGTGCAAGATTTTAAAAATGAAAGGTTTGGTCTTGTTGAACTCAACCCTAACACGAAGTTTTCACCTAAGCATAGAAATGCAAACTTTTCTGAGCATGCATATATTGGCGATTTTCCTGCACTACAAAAAACTACTCAAAGCCTGTTTAGAAGCCACATGATGCTTAAAATTGGCACACAGCTGTTATATCTTCCTCTCTCCACCACAATCCTTGTTGCTGATCCTACCGTAGGCAAAGGTGTAGGCATGAGCACATCAAAGCCTGAATGGTCCAGGATAATAGTTTTCTATGCCAATTTCAGATGCTGCACATTTTACTTATAAGAAAGAATGTCTGCTCCACTCTAGTAGATTACTGTCACAATTAAAGTAGGAGATGGAAAAAAAAAACATTAGAACCGACCTTACTTAACCTCCTGATATACCATAGTACCCCCAACGGTTTATGGCCTTGATTGACTCTTGTGCACACCACTAATTTTAGAGGAAGCAAATAAAAAGTGCTTTGAAGGAATGCAGTCTACACTTGGGAGCCATCACAAAAACACACAAACAACTACAAGAATAAAGTATGTTACAGGTAGTCGTATGACAATAAAACAGTGTCATGTCCACAGATGAGTAAAGTCAGGTATCCCCTGCATCTTTGTGCACCCTGTCTTCCCCTCAAGAGATGTCTCTAAAGAAAAGAGAGTATCTTTGAATTTAGTGGACCGATATTCTTTTAGAAGATACTTACTGTAGCTTGTAATCAAGATAGAAAGAAGTCCCCGATAAAAAGAAAGTGAGAATGAGGGTGTTAGTCAACTTTACTAATATTACAAGGGCGGAGCACAGCTAAAACAAAGGAAGTGGTGTCATTGGAGCATTTAAAAAAAAACACCTATGAGTCACAACGTTTAATGTTCTTTCTTTATTTTCATGACAATTTGCATTGTAGATTCTCACTGAAGACGTCAAAACTATGAATGAACACATATGGAATTATGTAAGAAACAAAAACGTCAACACACGTTTTATACTTTAGATTCTTCAACATAGCCACCCTTTGCTTTGATTACTGCTTTGCACACTTCTCTCGATGAGCTTCATGAGGTTATCACCTGAAATAGTTTTCCAACAGTCATGAAGGAGTTCCCAGAGATGCTGAGCACTTGCTGGCCCGTTTGCCTTCTACCTGTGGTCCATCTCCACTGGATTTAGGTCATGTGACTGTGGAGGCCAGGCCATCAGGTACAGCACTCCATCACTCTCCTTCTTGGTCAACTAGACCTTACACAGCCTGGAGGAGTGCTTGGGGCCATTGTCCTGTTGAACAATAAATGATGGCCCAACTAAACACAAACCAGATGGGATGGCATGTCGCTGCAGAATGCTGTGGTAGCCATGCTGGTTCAGTGTGTCTTCAATTTTGAATAAATTCCCAACAGTGTCACCAGCATAGCATCCCCACATCATCACACCACCTCCTCCATGCTTGTAGAGCCCATCCGATCACCGTTCTGTTTGTTAACAAAGACAAGGCGGGTGGAACCAAAGAGCTCAAATTTGGACTCATCAGACCAAAGCACAGACTTCCACTGGTCTAATGTCCATTACTTGTGTTTCTTTCCCCAAACAAATCTCTTCTGCTTGTTGTTTTTCGAGCTTCACTGTGCTTGTCTTGGGTCCTTACTGGTTCACAATTCGCCACTTAATTACTCAGCAATCTTACCATCAGTGGCTCTCAGACCAAATTAATCTTCAAAAGTATAATGTATACAAAGCTACAGCTGAACAAATACACCATAAGTTAAAATGATTGTGGAATAAAGTGACACAGGGCAATGCCTCCTAAACCCCCATTTCAAGCACCTTTACTGAGTACTCACTGCTCAGATCATACCCATCTACAAACTTAATATTCCTCTCACAGTCATTCATCCACAGCTGCAATGATATTGTGTTGACAAAATGTATCAACAAAAGGACATACAAACACCTGCCAAAGCATCTGAAACTGTTTGTGGTACGTGTCATCAGGAGGACATTTTGCTATGATGACACTCGCAAGCGTACACATAGCCAATCTGTCTCTGGTGGTAATAATATAGTAATGACTACTGAGTATTCATGGATCAGAACTGTTGTGCAGTGATCCCGTTACAAGATGCTCACTAGTTATTGTTTTATTTCTCATGCTGTTTGAGTTGAAGCACAGACAAACTCGGTTGCCAAACAAGATGTCCAATGTGTATTTCTCTCTCCTTCATCAAATTACTACGCGATGATAGGCCTGCAGGAAGCAATTGTACTGAAATATTTGCAGAAATTACAGGCAGACTTTTGGCTTGGCACTGACAATTTGGTAGCAGCTGGTGTAGACACAGTGACTGTTTGGTACGGACCTTGTCAGCACTGATGACAGTTAGAGCTGACAAGTTCTCAGAATCAGCCTAAAAGTTTTAGAGCATCTGTGACTTGCTGTGTGTGCGGAGAATTTGTCATGGGCGATTGCTTTAGTGACGGCATTAACAGACATCACTGCCCTCCCCCCCTAATGGCGCTAGAAGCTTCCTCTGATGCAGATATTCTCTCAGCACACAGAAATCCATTTTCTCGCACACAGACCCCATACTGACACATCTCGAGGGAAACTAGAGAGACTTCCTCTTCCCAGGAGAGGTTCGGTTCAGGAGGCAGAGGAGAACAGACAAGCATGACCTTCTTCCTCGGCGCCACGTTGCTGTAGCCTGGGGATTCTGTCAACACAAACTGTTACAAAGACATCACTAGCTCCAATCCAGCTTTGCATTTTTGTCACTACAGTTAAAAAAAATATGCGCAACAGTGGACTTCTCAAAACAGTTATAATTCGGATTCTTTAGACTTTTTTTTTTTAAGTAACTGTACCTCCCAGGTGGACGAGCTACATGGGAAAAAATATGGTGCACTTTATAAGCTAATATTGAGAAGCGTTTGGGATTTAACTCAAACACTCGGAAAACAAACACTTGTCGGTTTGGCGTTTCGAGCTGAGTAATAGTCTTGACAGCTGTGTTTGGCAAAAGACTTCTCTCCTTAATCACAGGCATTAGATGTCTGCTGGCAGCTGACTTCCACAATAAATAAACCTGAAATATGAAGCTACACGAACACTAAAAGAATAGTTTCACATTTTGAGTCAAGAGTCATTATCCAACATAAAACAGCTTAATCCATTCTGTTATGAAACGATAACTAGAAACCCTTGCATTTCCTGCGAAAATGCTGTGTGAATGTGCCGTGCTGAAACTGTATGCTGAGACTGTATGATGTGACGCTAAGACGCTGAGACCGTATGCTGAAAACAGCCGAAAATAGCTGAAGAAGCTGAAGTCGGTATTTGAAAAGTTGTTGAAGCAAAATGACCAGCTGAAAAAAGCTGAAATGTCCTCGAAACTGCTTGTTGTTTAACTGTGAAAAATTGGCATAACATATTCATAACATATTAATCACAGTTAAATTAAGAGGGGACGGCAGTTAAAAACAACGGACCTGTAACAGTAATCAAACTGTGAGTACTAATAAAAATAGTTTAAGCAACTAAAAATATTATTTCAGTATTTTATTTGTTCCTAATTAAATCATTTGGCTGAGATTAAAGTGCAGCTTCATAATATATTAATCACTGTTAAATTAACCTTCTGTGGTGTAATTCGACGTTTTTACCTACTTTTGATTTTACCTCTATATTTCACCTTTAAAAACTGTTAAAAACTTAAAAATGCAGCCAATGCCTCAGGCATTTTCTGTACATCTATCTTCCCCTCAGCCTCAGCAACCAATGACACAGGGTTGCCATATCTTCTTTTGATTGGTTGATGTGGTTAATTTTTCCACCAATAGGAAAGGGGATACCGTGTTGTTGGGTGGGGTGTGGGCAGTGCATGGGCGGTGCGTGGATGAGTGCAGATTCACTTGCAAACGAAAAGTCCCGTGTTTATCTTGCAGTAGGCTTGTCTTGCAGGCTAGTCTTGCAGTAAACGTGGCAAAAGTGCTAGGGAAAAAGTATGCCGAATATAATTAATCATAACTTGGGGGTTTTTTGGCTTATCAACACAATTTAAAAACTGGTATGTAGTTTGAAATTTGCACTTTCAACACAAATTGAACCATTTTTGAGAGAGGCATGGCCACCTGCTTTGCCTATGGACAGACAGGCAGTGGAAAAACACACGTGAGTTACAATTAATGTGCCATTAAAAAATAGAAGGCTTTTATCCCTGTAGTTGGAGTGCATCTTATATAATTGGTGTATAAAATACATTTTAACTTGTTTTTTTTTTTTCATTGTGTCACAGACCATGGGCGGTGATTTCTCTAAAAAAAACCAAGACTGCACTAAAGGAATTTATGCTAAGCTAAGCTGATGGTGCTGGAGGACGGGAAACAGAAAGTGCAGGTGGTGGGTCTGCAGGAGAAGGAGGTGAAATGCACAGAGGATGTTCTGAAACTTATTGACCTGAGTGAAGTTGCCCCCCCACCTTCTTCAAATCCAACAAAAATTGTGTTTGTGCTACGTTTGTGCTGCAAAATCTTTCTTTTGTGCCGCTACCATTTTGAAGATATTAATAAAAGTTTCTAGAGGTCATCTAAGGTCAACCAACCCCCACTAGAGGGTGAAATGTGTTGATTGGCAGGCCCATGGTCAATAAAGGGTTAATGAGATCAAACAAAATTGGTGTCTATCAACTGTGCTACATTTGTGCTGGTTTGTGGTGCTAGAATTGTTGTTTGTGCGGCTTCTCTTTTAAAGATATTAATGAAAATGTAAAGGTCAAAAGGTCAACCAGCCTCCCCCACATTCCCCAAATCAAACAAAATTTTAGCAGCACAAACATAGCACAGTTGATAGACACCAATTTTGTTTGATCTCATTAATGTGGGGGTGTTGGTTGACCTTCATTCATTTTTTTGCTGTTGCTGCTGCTTCTTCTTCATCATCTTTTGCTGCCCCCCCCCCAGAACAATAGGCCAGACGTACACCAACGCTCACTCCTCTCGCAGCCACGCTGTATTCCAGATCATTCGACGGAGGAAGGGGAAGATGCATGGAAAATTTTCCCTCATCGATCTTGCGGGCAATGAGAGGGGGAAGGATACATTGAGAGCTGACCGCCAGACTTGAGATCAACAAAAGCTTATTGGCTCTGAAGGTCTGTGGACAGTGAAGGCTTGACAGCTTGAGTAGCTGACTCCCAAGTGTTGGCTACCACTTCATTTTTTTATTTGTTTTTTTTCAGTTGATTGGTGAAATAACAGAGAAATGTAATGTATACCATTTCTATTGTTTGTTTGTTTGTTTTTTATTTATGTACCAAGTGTGTCACTCTTGTTGTTTCAGGAGTGACACACTTATCAGAGCTCTGGGTCATAGCAAGCCCCATATGCCATTCAGAGCCAGTATGCTCACTCACCCAGGTCCACAGAGACTCCTTTATTGGGGAAAACTCACACACATGCATGATCAGTCCTCTGTCTTCATAAACCATCTTTGGCCATGTATTTACATCTCTTCCATAGATTAATAAATGTGAAATAAATCTGAATAATACTTGCATTTCAAGCGTTGGACATATAGGACATGTGGTAAACAGAGACACAAATGGTTTGAATCCAGAATCCTCTGAAGAGCCCTTCTCACCAAAGAATGTAACTCCTGTAAAAACCTGTGGTCATTCAGGGGCCGGAAGAGACAGTAGCTTGCTTTCTATTCTGCCAGTTCAAATAAAGTCTGTTAAAGGTAGTCAGGTCATACAAACTTATGCATTTTTAGATCCTGGCAGTTCAGCTAGCTTCTGCTCAGAGCACATCATGCGAACGCTAAATCTTGTGGGCAAAAAAACTCATTTTCTGTTGCAAACGATGGATCAAGAAAAGGTTGTCTTTGCCCACTCACTTACTGGTCGCAGTTTCTGGTTTGTGCATCAATGCCTTCTATGAACTTCCAGAAGTGCTAACACAGGAAATGATGCCTGTCACCACAGATAACCTTGTAAAAGAAGAAGATCTGGTCAGGTGGCCATATCTAACAGAAGTTCAAATCCCCCACATAATGGCTAACATGGACCTGTTGATTGGATGCAATGCTCCCAAGTTGCTGGCTTGCAAAAATGGAAAGAAGTGGTACATCCCTCATCACGCTGTCTACCATCCCAGGAAAGAATCTATAAGAATTGTATTCAACTGCAGGGCATCATTCCAGGGGACATCATTAAACCAGCAGCTTAAGGTCCTAGCCTTACAAGCACATTGCTTGGGGTTTTGCTTAGATTTCGACAGGATCCAGTTGCATTTATGGGGGACATAAAGGCAATGTTTTATCAAGTTAAAGTTGCCAAAGAGGACAAAGACTTTCTGCATTTTTTGTGGTGGCCAGATGGAGATCTGAGCTAAGACATAACTGAGTTTCGCATGACGGTTCATCTGTTTGGTGCAGTATCTTCCCCAAGCTGCGCCAGTTTCGCTTTGAGAAAAACAGCTAAGGACAATCAAGCTGAATTCCTAGACAAGGTATGTGAAACAGTAAAAGAGAACTATGTGGATGACTGTTTGAAGAGTGTGGCCTCCACTACAGAGGCAATCAATTTGGTCAAAGGTCTTTCAGCACTTTGTCAAAAGGGAGGATTTACACTGACCAAGTGGGTCAGTAACAATCGCACCCTGTTGCAACATATCCCAGAGGCGCAAAGGGCTAAAGACTTAAAAGAATTACATCTTGACAGAGTCAAACTTCCGGTAGAAAGCACTCTGGGCTTGCAGTGGTGTGTGGAAACTGATTCATTCAACTTTAAAATGTATGTTCCTCAAAAATCCTGTACTAGACATGGCATGTCAATATCAAGCTCTATTTACGATCCACTAGGATTTATTGCACCAGTCCTGTTGCCTGCTAAAATAATGCAGCAGGAGCTTTGCAAAAGGAAATTTGGATGGGATGAACCAATACTCCAAAACATGTTGCCAAGGTGGAAATGTTGGCTCAGTGATTTGCAAATGCTTTCTCATTTCAAGGTTAAAAGGTGTATACAACCAAGAGAGTTTGGACATTTTACACATGCACAGCTACACCATTTTTCAGATTCTGGTGAATCTGGATATGGAAGTGTGTCATATCTGCGCATGCAAGACAGTAGGAAATCTATCCATGTAGCATTTTTGATGGGCAAGGCAAGGGTTACACCTTCACTATTCCACGTCTGGAAGCCGCTGTAGTTACCGTTCGAGTGGACCTCATGTTAAGGGCTCAGTTGAGAATGAAACTCGAGCAATCTGTATTTTGGACAGATAGTACATCTGTACTCAAATACATAATGAATGAGGATAAACTTTTCCTTACCTTTGTGGCAATCAGAGTCTCTTTCATTGCAACTAACAACAACTAACAAACAATCACAATGGAGATATGTTAGCTCAAAGGAAAATCCAGCAGATGATGCTACAAGAGGGCTCAAGGCTGGGAACATTGTTCAAAGCAGCCGCTCGATCGAAGGACCAAGCTTTCTGTGGAAGGCAGAAAAGTGATTGGCCGACTAATCTAATAGAATGCTCCTTAGAACCAGAGGACCCTGAAGTCGAAAGTAAGGCCACAGTGAATGTTACTCAAGTAAAAGACTTGCCTGATGCTACGTGTCAATTGATGGCGTACTTCTCAGACTGGAGAAGGCTCAAGATTGCTGTTGCTTGGTTCCTTAGACTGAAGACAATCCTTCATTCAATAAGAGATAAGAAGAGAAGACCTCAACCTAGCTCAGATAATCAAATGTGTAAAGGTACTGCAAAAGAAAAAGTAAAGAAGATGCAACTGTATGGTCTATCCTCAAAAGATCTTCTGGAAGCTGAGCTTGCCATTGTCAGATTTTGCCAGCAACAAAGCTTTGGAGAGGAGATTGCTACATTGTCAAGTGGGAAAGGTTCTGTGAGCAGGCACAACTCAATTTACAGATTAGATCCTTATCTTGACGATGATGGCCTCTTAAGAGTTGGGGGACGACTAACAAAGGGCTCCTTGCCGGAAGAAATGAAGCATCCCTTCGTTCTTGCAAAAGATCAACATGTAGCAAGTCTCATCCTAAAGCACATTCACCAACAGCTTAAACATAGTGGTCGTAGCCACACCTTATCCACACTAAGGAGAAAATACTGACTCACAAAGGTCAAATCAGCTGTAAAGAAGGTTATTGCAGACTCATTTTTGCAGAAAATATCATGGAAAAGCCTTGGAGCAAAAGATGGCAGATTTACCCAAGGAGAGGATTTTGCCAGATAACCCACCATTTACCAACGTTGGAGTTGATTATTTCGGACCTAGAAGTGAAAAGAGGACAAGGTACAGCTAAACGTCATGGAGTCATTTTCACCTGTTTTGCCAGCGAAGCCGTGCACTTGGAAGTGCCTAACTGTCTAAGCACAGACACCTGCATTAATGCTTTGTGCCGTTTTGTGAGTCTGAGAGGTCAAGTCGCTCACATCCAATCGAATAATGGAACCAACTTTTTTGGAGCAGACAGAGAGTTAAGGGAGGCTCTTAACTCACTGAAACATACCCAAATTAAAGATGCTTTGCAACACATTGGCATAGAATGGAGTTTTAATCCGCCTGGAGCATCACATCATGGTGGAATTTGGGAACGGATAAGTCGTATGATCAGAAAGATTTTGAGATCCATTCTTCAGCAACAACAGTTGGACGACGATGGATTAAATACATCTGTGTGAAATTTAAGCAATTTTAAATGACAGACCCATCACAAAGCTGTCTGATGATCCAAAGGACCTAGAGCCACTTACACCGAATCATATCCTCCTAATGAAAGGAAAACCATCTTTTCCTCCTGGGGTATTTGACCCTCAGGATATGTATCTGAAGAGAAGATGGAAACAGGCTCAGTATAGTTCTCTGATCTTTTTTGGAAAAAGATGGATAAGTGAATACCTGCCTTTATTACAGGAGAGACAAAAATGGAACCAAAGGAAGAAAAATCTAAAACCTGGAGATATAGTTGTTTTAATGGACTCTTCTGCACCACGAGGTTCCTGGCTACTTGGAAGAGTTCTTGAAACCATTCATGACAAAGACTAACATTCTTGAAAGACCTGTAACTAAACTTTGCCTGTTACATGAGACTGTAGTGTAAAGTGTATTTAAGTGCTCTGTTTACTTGTGTTTATTTATGCAGGTATATGTCTAAAGTAGACTTTATTAGTGGCTCCTTATTTTCTTTGTAATTAGAATTGCCATGTCTGGTAGATATTGCAATTAGGGGCCGGGGTGTAGGAACCATTTTTGGGTAATTCCCTATGTTGCCACTAGAGGTCACCTTTTTCTGTTTATCTAAAGGTATTTAAGGTAGATGCTGGTAATCAGCGTCAGGTGTTGCTAATGGGATGAAGGCAAACAGTTTGTGACCACTGCGCTGTTATGTAAAAAGAATGTTGGAATAAAGACCAAAAGGACACTTTAAGTACGGCTGGAGTGATTTGACTGTCTGATAAGGTACATGCATACTAGTGACATCGCGTCACCCCCTCGTTAACGAACACCTCTGTGGCTTCAAGCATAGGCTTAGCCTCTACAGGAACTTTGGCGTTGTCTCATTCATTTTTAACGGTGAAAAAAATTGCATAAAAAGCTTAAAATTTCAAATACTATAACAGTAATAATTACCAAAAGATATAGCGGGAATTAGCAAAAATAGCAGAATATTGTAAAAGTTGAACAGTGAAAATAGAACAAAAATTGTGGGATTAGTTAAGGGCCAAAAAAACAGGAGGGAGGGAGAACTAAATACGTTCCGGCATGATACGTAGATTACGGTACATTACACGTACGGTAAAACTAAAACAACACTTTCATAAACTTCAAGCAAAACTAAAATTGCACTTTCTTAACTGCATGAATTGTAAAAAAATAAATATTCTAAGCTATAAACTTATGTACACTTAACATTACGTAGGAACGTATGATGCATTTTACGATAATCATCTGTTTTTGCCCTTTTGGCTGCATTTTCGGCACCTTCACATAAAAAAAACCTAAAATTGCACTTTCTTAACGTATGTACGGAAGTGAACCAAGCAGGTGTCATCATAAGGGTTTCCGGGTAAGAAAGGCGAACCAGAAACTAGTGGTGACATATCGGAGCTCGGATCATAAAACGGGCAGGCCTTGTAAACTGGGCAGAAATTTTACTAAAATCGCGGCTCGTGAACCGAATTACTCGTATACCAAGCTGCTCGTAACCCGGGGTTCCACTGTATAGTCTTTTTAACTGAAAGTAATCTCAATATAATTTTTTTAAAGGCCTCCTCTTCTGTATAGATAACTTTAAAAGAATGAATGAATAGATCTGCTCTACACTTCTCAGACCCTTTTCAGTGACTAATTTTCACAACTAGTTTGTGAGTAGAATAATCGTAACATGTAAATGAATTAGAATTGTCTTCATACCAATGCATAACAACATAATCCCTGGCATTATGTAAACTGTTCAATCTGATTGTGTGGGTGAGGATAAGAGTACCCAGCAGAGCTGCATTAATAATTGGCTCCTGAGGACATTCAAGCTGGATGTCCCTCTGGGGCACCACTCAGGCACCTGCTGTGGGTCCTCTGCAGCAACTACGAGGGGTCAGGATGTTAAAATTGTTCATGGGGAGTTAGAAACTAGTACATAATGGGTCGGAATATTTCTTAAGTCTAGAGTACTTTATCTTTCAACTCAGCACTTTAGTATTAACGTTGTTTCATGGAGCTCTTGTAATATATTCATTTACTTTTTCATTTCATGGACTGTTTTTTATATATAATTTTATAAATCTGTCATTTTTGCTGTGCATTTAACACTACTTTTAGGGGTATTTTGGCTTTAATTGTTTTGTGATAGAAACAGAGAAGAGCTTTAAAACAAAGATAAACCTTGCTATATAAACACTCACACCTTGCTAGTATCAGGTTGGACCTGCTTTGGCCTTCAGAACTGAATTAATTCTTTTTGACATCGACTCAACAAGCTATCTTCAGAGATATTACTCCATAGTGACATACTGGAGATTTGTTGTATGCACATCTGTGATATAAATCTCTTGTTCCACCACATGACTGTGACTGTGGAGGACATTTGATTACAGTGATATCGTTGTCATGGTCAACTGAGATGATCTGAGCTTTGTGACATGGTGTGTTATCCTGCTGGAAGCAGCCATCAAAAAATGGGTACACCCTCGTCCTAAAGGGATAGAGATGGGCAACAAATCTATATTTACATTTTCTAATGAAAACGAGATGATAACTAAATAAAACTAATGTACAAGGATAAAAACTATGATGAAATGTACTAACGCTTTCACTGACGAATAAAAACATTAAAATGTTCTTGAGAGATGAGATCCAATCAGAGCTAATTAAGTTGTGTAGAGAGGCGGGACAACTTTGGCAGTCATCCAATTAGAGGTAACCGTCTTGTGCAGCAAGGTTAAATGTGCACAATTTGATCTGCCGCCGACAAACAGTGTGGGGAAGCTCCCTGTTTCTCATGAAAATGCTTGGGAGGAAGAAGGTGGAGCAAAGAAATGGACACGTTTCACATGTTGATGTCAAGGAAAATAAGGCACTTTGTAAACTGCATGGATCAACTCTCACTGGTAAAACCACGACAAACTTTTACACTTTATATTTTAGTCAACTGAATCAAGTTTGAATTTAGTCTACAATGACCTTATGATACTTAGTTGACTAAAACTAAAAAGTTAATTGTCAAAAGACTGACTAAAACTAAATTTGCTGCTCAGTTGATCCTAAGGGGCCAAGAAAATACCCACCATGCCATTACATCACCAGCAGCCTGAACCGCTGGTAGAAGGCAGGATGGATCCATGCTTTCTTTTGGTTTTGCACAATTTTAGGGAGCCAATGCCAGTGATAGATTCAGTTTCCTATTCTTAGCTATCAGCACTGTGTTCTTCTTCTGATATGGCCCATCTGCTTCAATATGTTGTGCATTCAGAGATGTTCTTCTGCATACTTTGATTGTAATAAGAGGTTATTTGAGTTATTGTGGTGTTCCTATCAGCTCCAAGCACTCTGGCCATTCCTCTCTGCCTCTGGCATCAACAAGGCATTTTCCACCTGAGAACTACTGCTCATGAATATTTTCTCTTTTCCAGACTATTTTCTTTAAATCCTAGAGATGGCTGTGTGAGAAAATCCCTGCAGATCAGCAGTTTCTGAAATACTCCAACCAATCCAGCTTGGCACCAACAACCATGCCATTCAAAGTCACTTTACCATCTTTAGTTTACTTCAGTTTGTCTGGATCATGAGTACATGCTTATACAAGCCAACAGGCAGTCCAACAGGTCTACTTAATAAATTGAGTTTATATGAATATTGCTTTTACCAAATGGTGATTTAATAAAGCTGCCATATCATATTTTAAATTATTTTGTTGCTCATTTTCTAATTTTCCTAATATTTCTGTACAACTGGGATATACTTTAATCATTTTACACCAAAACCTCCACCAATCTTTTCTCACACATGAATTTGGCCCGCACAAACATGCAACAAATAGACATGTAAAATCATTATCTATTTCCGGGAACCCTACAATCATATTTGGCAGGTTGTGATCACAACAGACACGATTTAGTTCAAAGAATCGGATTTGTCATTTGGTTTGTTTCAAGGAGTTTATCTGCATTTACATTCAAATTTACCAAAAACTCTATGTCGACATGACAACAGAAGTATGTGCACACATTCTTTCATACAGATTCATAAATATTATTATTGTGTAGTTCATGACTTCTGTTTCCACTCCTACAGTTCAATATAAATAGATGCAAACACAGAATTGTGTTAGTGTAATTGACTGAGTCACATCAGCAAGCTTCCTCAAAATTTGTATATGACACACGGCTGAGGATATTTGTATTACACTTCTTTATGCATCATTATTGGTGGTCATTATTAATAAACATCCGAACAATAATCAGTAGATTAAATAGAATTAAACTAGGGCTGCATGATTACGGCCATGTCGATTATCATGATTATTTGTCACAAGTATTTGAATATTGTGGTGAAGAAAAAATTGTTTGACATTACTGGTAATGTACAAATCGCTGCAGGAAAATAAAACTGGTCTTCAGCTGCTCCCTTTAGGGGTCACCGCATTGAATCATCTTCCTCCATCTCAGCCTATCCCAAGCATCCTCCTTTGTCACATCAGCTCTCTGCATGTCCTACTTCCATACCTCTGTGAATCTTCTGAGGACTTCCTCTTTCCCTCCTGCCTGGCAGCTCAACATCCTTCAGAATCCTTTATACAGTACATCCACTAACCCTCCTCTGCACATAGAAACATAAGGCTGAGATGATGTCTCTAACTTTGTCTCCAAAGTTAGAGACATCAGCTCATCTTGCTTAGTGCTGTCCACCTGGCTCCATCAGCCGCTTAGCCTCAGTGAGGTCAGTGTCATCCTCAGCCATGCTACTCACTATATATCACTGTAGATGCACTAAGCTACCAGCAAGCTGCTGGTAACAAGTTAGCTTGAGCGTAGGTTTTACTGCAGTGACACATTGTTGATGTAGGATAGGTTAGATAAGGGAGCAAGGTGACCTATTTGGACAGGCCTCGACCACGTGTGTCCATGATGCCTCTGCTGGATGAGCCCCTGCTCATGACATCTCTCGTATGGCTTCACACTTGCTGAGTGCTTTTACTCCAGTCCGCTGGAGTAATCAGCATGTTTAAAAAAAAAAACGGGGTACCCAGTGCACTAGAACGTGACATGAAGTGGCCGTGACCAAGATTCACTACATGATGAACATCATCTGTCAAATCAGTAGACAGCATCAGGCTCTGAGGGTGTAAGTGAAATTGGGAGTTTGTTCATGTACAGCTTGTAAGCTATTAATGATATTAGGTGACGTAATTAGTTATGCTAGCTAAATGACTGACGGCAGATGGTTTTGCTGTTGCCTGGTGACAGTCGAAGCAGAGTTTCTGCCCAAGCAGGTTCTCCAAAAAAAAAAAAAGGAGCGAAGTATGCCTGTAATTTTCATACCAATTTAAACATAAAAAGGTAAATATTACTAGTAAATCTTGTAATATCTACAGCTGTCTTTCATTTGACAGTACTTGCTTTTACCACTGGTCATTGTTACAATTAAATTTGATCTTCAACACATTTTTAATACCATGGCAGATGCCCCATTATAGAAAAGATAGAGATTTGAAAATCACAAAAGCACATCATGCTTTTTTTAATATGTTTTCAGTAAAAAACAAACAAAAGAAAAAAAAAAAATTTTTAAAACAGCTTCATGCACATCTGCACTTTTATGGTGCATTTGCGCAAAAATGAATTTAAGGCGGAAGAACTGCTTATCTGAGTGTGGTAACAGATTTCCGTTTCTGTGCCAGTTACAGTCCAACAAGCATCAAAAATCATAAATGGGACTTGATGTTTTGGTACAGTGCAAAAACAATGTAAGACGACTGTAATTTAAGACTGCAGTTTTCAAATACCATTGCTTTATTTTTGTCGAGTTTTAATTCAGTGTTTTTTTACATTTTCTAAAATATGTTTAAAGTGGTCATTTACCATTAAAACTTATTTATTTAGACAACAAAAATTCTTCCTCATTCCAATATAACTGCATACAGTTCATAAATGAATTGCTGTGTGCCCTTGAGCCTAATCAGCAGTACCGTTTGATTGCTCCACTGGTTTGAGGACATGAGGATCACAGAAATTAAATTCATTCATGTGGTAAGACAAAGGCTGACACCATTTCATTTCAGCAGGCCGCTAATACCACCTTTCAGGACCGGTGTTCCGTTTTAGGGCGTGGGCTGTGCTTGGGGGATGTAAAATCACCTCCTCCTCCAGGTTCTGCTGAACCAACCTCTCCCCAGGAAGTAAGCAACACCTTGGAAATGTAATTAACATCGAGAGTGAATGTGAAATTACTCATGAGATTTCTGCTGTTGGGTTTGTGGCACAAGCACAAATCCTAGTAGTATTTCATAGTACACTGGCATCACAAGGTTTTTGTTTTGTTTTTATTAACATGCATGACCCACTCGAAGCACATTTCCTAAAAGACTAGACTATAGACTGCTAAATGTTTTTGGAGGAAATCTTAAACTGTTGTTATTGCAGTCTTATTCTAACACTGAAGAACTGCCTGTAAAACATGATGTTTGACTAAGAAATCATTCATGACTGTTTCAAAATTACGTGATAAAACAATTTAAACTTGTTGATGTGCAGTTAATAAATGAGTACATGAATAAAAGGATGCCTTAATGGGCTATAAATAAAATGCGCTGTCCCCAGTTTGCATCCAGCCAGAACAATTTATTCGAGTCATTTCCTGTCACCTGTCTATTGTCTGTCTAATGAACACAGTGTTTTCTAGCAGCTCTGGTTTTTTTCACACTTTATGTTTCCAGTTTTATACAATATGGAGATTACTTTAAGTATATGAAGTACATGTTGTTTAAAGTTTAAATGACTTGTTTTCATCCATCTTTCTTCATTTAAATGTATTTGTTTACATTTATTTAACAGAACAGAGTACTTGGAGATGGCCTTGCACTTTTGTGACACCAGTAAACTCAAAGTGGAAAGATTCTTTTAAGGGAAGAAAAATTGAGACAGCACAACCATTCCTTTGGTAAAAACTGCCTCTTACAGTATATTACCTCCAGTTACAGGCAGCTTTTGCTTTTAGCTGCCAATGCAGCCTCGGGCCTCTAGAATGAAGCAGAGACTGAGGAGGAAACAATAGTGATCTTCACAACCGCACAATTGTATTTTTTGTTTCCAAATTTATTTTGAAATGTTGTCGTCACCTGAAACATCACTGACACAAATTATAATTAATGTCATTGGACTTTGTGCTACTGTAGCCGGGACCATAAAAATGGCTTTACGCAACTTTAGGCACACATTGTATGCTGTTGTACAGCCGAAATGCTGCAGACATATTGGTTTTATATAAACCGGTTGCACTTCAGGTGACATTTTGAGAGAAAATTGCAATTGATTTGAGTCATTTTAGCAGCTCTACTTAAACTTTCACTTTTAAAAAAACGCAGCGAGTCACTGAGAGCAGCATATTTAGGACACAGTGTGTCTGAGCCGCCACGATTATTCCAGGAAACGTAGGTTTGCTTTGTGTTATTGCCTTTCTGTTTGACACATACATACTTCATTATGACTCATTATAATGCATTGTGACTATTCAGCTCCGCCTCTGGGTTTAGGGTCCAGAGCTTCCAGTCCTGCATCATTTGTAACTGTGGCTCTGTGCTGCAGTATTTTTTTCTGCTCCTCCACAAACTATTGCTCTCTCGTGAGCTTTTACTCTTCTCCCCGCCACCTTCCACCCTCTGCCTTATCAATGGGACGCAGCTGAAGTAAACACTGCGTCTTGCATATAATTCTACAGCAATCCCCACCAGCAGTGATAAAGCTCAGAGAGCAGATGTAGCTCGTGAGCTAACTTTTTGATTCACCTCACTGGAGAACGCCTAGCAGGATGTGTCTTAAGGAAGCTTATGTCCAGTCCAAAGCATTTGAATTTCATGAAACACTGTTTGCACTTACTTATGCTCCACTGTGCGAATGTGCTGGAGCCAAGCACCACAGTTTGCATTGCAAATGATCCGAATGTAACTATTGCGCCGACACATTTTGAACAGGTGGAACCTAAAGAGTTCCATCATGTTGGCTACAACACTTAACCTTAATGTAGCGTGAAAGATACACACAGCTGAGAGTAAGGCTAAATAAAAGATTTTCATTATGATTTAATAGCCCCCATTCTGGTGAGACTATCGCAGCAGATGTGAGGACATTATGAGAATTTTAGATGCAAGCTCCTTCGTGGCTTTGTCTGAGATAAAGTGATGTATGAAATCAGAAAATAAGTTAATCAGAATGAGCCCTGCTTCTTTCTTTTTTTCCTTTCAATACACACTTGAGAGAACTCGCCGTTAGAGAGCACTCACCTCAAGAGACGAGACCGTAATGGCATTCTGGGGGCATTTGTGCCACAGTGATACATTGAATGAGGCATTAGGTGGTAATTTATTTTTGTTTATTTGGCTTTTGCAATTTTTTATTCATTACTCTAAGAGGAGGCCATTTGGTGTCCATTTTCTGTGGAGACTCATGTAACCATGGTCAGACGCACCCGAGTAATTTAGTGGACAATACAAAAATCTAATTTGATACACAGCATTGCTGTGCTCATGATTATGTCCAGTGTCACAGCGTCTCACATTCTCAGAAAAACAGAAACACTAATCACAGCCTGGTACATTGCCAGCAGATGCCTCCGTCTGTTCCTGCAAGCTTTAGTATGAGTTCAGAATAATGTAAAAAAAAAATACAGCAAAAGCCAAGATTTTCAAACAACACTCAATCTTGCAAGCAAGAATATTAAAACGTGGGCTGTGAACTTGATTATTTCTTCCATAAAATCATGCTGAAGCTCAAGAGTAAACCTTTTGGCAGGCGAGATCAGCGACTGAAAGCAGTAACACTGAACAAACGGCAGAAGTGGCAAAGGCTGTTTTTTTGCAAAAGGAGTAGAGAAGGGTTAAGGCAAATAATGAGAAACATTTGAGCATACTGCAGGATGCCATGCATGACTCTGCACTGAGTTTATCTGAACTGCATTGCCCTTACTTCCTCAGATATCTGACATCATCCATAAATAAAAGATAATAAAAATGGCTCCTTTTTCAAAGTCAAGGGTCTTGATTAATTAATTAATTAATTAATTAATTAACGCAGAGACTGTAGTTTCTGCTCAGCACAAATAATACTTTTATATTTCATCGTAATAAAGATTGGACTGTTTGTATCATGTGTATTTTATCTTTTTTTTCCCCAATACAAGCTTTCTGAATTTTGTCGTCCACAGCACTACGAATCTGATTATTAAATGTGATCTTGCTATTCCTGCATTTAACAGAAATTGATTACTTTGATCCTGCCTAAAACATCTCAGCTATTGGATTGACTATAATGGGATTTTTAATGAGATTCTGTTGTTATTATTCAGAGGTTGAAGTGTGCTGACTTTAAAGGTCCCTTAAGTTTTCCACAGAAGCACTGCCACTAGCTGGGTTTGTTTTAGTGAAATGGATTGCCATTAAATGAGATTCTCAGAACCATGCCCCCCTCAGAGGGAATCCTAAACACTAGAGCTGTTAACTTTTCATACGGTGGTGAAGTTTCTCACAGTGAGTCTGTCATTCCTAGTTATTGTGTTTGATTTATTATCCTTTTCAGAAATTGCCTTTGTTTTTCTGCCAAGTGTCAACAAGACAAAAGCCCTAACAATTATGGAAATACAATACTGTGCCAAAGCCACCCGCATTTCTTTATATTTTGCTTCCAAGGAGCCAGACTTTCATTTAACTTTTTGAATAGTCTAAAGCAACAGTTCTCCAGCCCTTCTGAAGGTCTTTCAAAGTTTTTCTTTAAACATTTTGCTTCTTTTTCACTGATTTTTCATTTTAGTTCACATAGATGACCATTTTCAGAAGAATGTGTTTGTTTTTTTTATTTTCTTATTATTAAGTCACCTAACACTGACCTATTTATCATTAAAGCATAAAAGATGGATGAACCAGTGTTGTGTCTACACATAACAGACAATTTGGCAAAGAACCAATTTTAGATTGTATCTTTAGGCACTTTGTTACCAGCGGTCTGTCACAAAACACAATTTCCTCCCATTTCTTTAGCTGAAACTGTGAAAAAAAAATGCTAAAGATAACACAGTTTCACAAGAATAAAATAGTATTGTTCACCAATGAGGTGATCCCCAAAGAGATATTTTTTTTATTCCTCTCTTCCAGGTGGTTTTGAGGCAGTTTCTTCCCTGCCTCTTCCCTCACCTCCATGAGTTGCTTTTCCAGGCTCACTCTTCCACACCTGCAAAACATTATTCATCAGGAGTGTGTACTTAAGTCCAGCTGTGGCTGTGCTTCTCTGGCAGATTGTACATCCACTATGGTGGTAAAATGGCCTTTGTCTTTGTAGTCCTTAGCGCACAGTGTGATAACCTCTTTTTCCCCCCCCTCTCCTCAGCAGAATCTTGGACCACAACCTGTTCATTCACCAGAAGGACCTACCTGTTTCAATATTCAGCCAGCTCCACTCCCTGTGCCCACCTCACCTGGCTCAACTCAGTGAAACTCTTAGATCTCACCTGCCTACTCTCCGCCATACCCACCGTACCCGCTTCCTCAGTGCTGGAACCCAGCCTGCCCTCTGACATGTCCACTCACTAACTCCATTTTCTGGATCTCAATTAAGATATGCCAACTCAGTTACAACAAACACTGTTTCCCCATTACTCTCTGTCAGCCAGTGCTAATTCAGTTTCTCCCTGTCCATAGACCCTTCCAGATCCTCAGCATTCTTCCCATCATTGGCCTGCTCTGGTCTCCCTGGGTACATCAGTACTTACTATAAATAAACATCTTAATCTTTTACCTTGCTGTGTGAGTCAGGCCACAAAAACCTACAGCAGATTAACTTTACCTGAAAGTCATCTGCAAAAATGCAGCAAAAACAGATGCACACCTGAGAAACTCATCACATTCATCAGAAATAGTTTGGGGCTTAATTTCAGCCAGTGGTGCTTGAGATCTTATCAAAACTGATGGAATTAAGATCACAGAAAAGTATCATCAGATGTTGATCCAACATGCAATACCATCTGGAAAGTTTTTGAATGGCAACAGCTTCATTGTTCAGCATGACAATGATCTCAAACACACTGCAAATCCAGAAAAAGCATACCTGAATAGAAAAACAAACAATAAAACACCATCAGTCATGGATTGGCCTCTCCAGAGAGAACCTTAATTTAACCTCATAGTGCTCCACATGAATAAAGTACAAGACATTACAAGTGACACATGCCGAATAGCAGATTTGTTTAACAAAGCTATACTGTGCAGTCTAATATGATCCCTATTAGTCATTTGTACATATTGATACAGCTGATCAGTCTGTATGTAGCATATCTTCATGGAGTAGTGCTTGAAAAATGTAATGTAATGTAATGAAAAAACAGCAGTTGCATTTGATGTTGACCTTTACTGTCTCAACGTGCGATTGAATTCAACATTGGTAAGTGGACATTGGAAATTAAAAAATGTAGTATTCAAAAGGCACAAAATTTATGCTGCTCATAGTTAGACTATGTGTGGCTGCAAGCAGAGCGCCTGTAATGAAAATAACCCACACTCACAAAACCGCACTCTAATGTAAATGGAGAAGCATGTGGAGTTAAAGACTGAGGCAGCCTCAGAGTCTGTACTGAGGTCAAGCCTATTTAAGGAGCAGACAGCCAGACTCCTGCAGAAACCAAGCAGAGGTAATGACAGACTAACACACAGAAGAAGAAAGAAGGACACACACACTGTAAGGAAAGGAAGAAAGAAGTTGATTTGAGCTCAACTCTTTTCCCGCACACAGCCAGACACAAGCAACTGCCTATTTGTAGCTTTATGTGAATGCTGCTAATGTCTTCCTCAGTTCACACACATATAGAGAATACTACACATGTGGTGCATTTGCATATGTGAGGGGGGTGTGCCTGTAAGTGAAGATCTGTCTGTGTGTGTGTGTGCATGTGTGTGTGTGAGAGAGACCCCGTGTGGAAAAACTGTACTGAAAGCGTGGAAGTCTGAGTCAGAGTTTACACAGAGTTCAAACCAAAGTAAGTAATAATACACACTCAGACAGTGGAGTCCTGATAATTTACATCCTTTATCCGTTTGTGTGTGTGTGTGTGTGTGTGTGTGTGTGTGCGCTTTAGCATTTATTTCTTTGGGAGGAGAATTAGCACTTTAGAGGTTGGGCCTTGAAATCACTCAGAAAGTTGGGACATTATGTCTGCTTTTATCCTCTTGAAGCTAACAGAGAACCAGTGATAAACTGAAGCAGGAGTTCACATGTTAAAGTTAATCTACAGCACACACTGTGGTTACCTTTCAATAAATACAGTGCATGCTACCTTCAGCATAAATTTTGGGGCCTTAGAGCAGGGCAATTGTGACATAACTTTTATAATTTAGAGAACGTGTTAGCAAAAGGCACATGGCAATGGTGCCATTAATGCAGAGTGTGCCACCTGATGACATTAGATCAAATATTCCTTCTCCCATTTGTGCTTCAATGGACTGGTGCAGAGACCAGAAGGACAGCCTGTGGGGCTGAAAAGTCAAGCCAACACACAAGTGCCAAAACAATATCTCTTTTAATGGCAAGGAAGCAATTTAATATTCATGGATCCTATGTTTAAATCCCCCTGTAAAACAAGATGGTTTGTTGTTAATTTGTACAAACAGAAGACAAATTCTATTATTGTAATTATATCTTACTTACCACTAATTAGCCAGTAATCTGCCTTTATAGTATATAGCAGGGGTCACCAACCTTTTTGAAAGTGAGAGCTACTTCTTGGGTAATGATTAATGTGAAGGGCTACCAGTTTGACACACACACTTCTGAAATAACAAATTTCCTCAATTTAACTTTAATTATATGTTATCATTAATAATTAATGATATTCATCTATGTAAAGACTGATTATGGCAACTGTTTCCGTGGAGACCAGCTAGCGCTGATCTAATATTTAATAATAAACATTTTTTTTAATATATTAATCTCTAACAAATTGATACCAAAAAAATAGCAACAAAAAATAAAAATAGATGCAGCTTACTGGTAAGTTGTTATAATGAGCTATTTTTAGAACAGGCCCACGGGCTACTCATATGGTCCTTGCGGGCTACCTGGTTCTTGTGGGCACCATGTTGGTGACCCCTGGTATATAGTATAGTATCTATCCATAGACTGTAATCAATATACCCCATGGATACACCTTGCTAACAAAACTAGGGATAGTTAATACCCTACACTCCAACCTCTCATTTAAATTTTGTCACTACCTTTTCTGAGCATTTTCAAGCATTAACATTCTCCATTTTTGGCAGCGACAGACATTGATTTTTTTGGAGCCACGAGTCACCATATTTAACAACGCCCATAATGCAAAAAAGCAGAGCTGTAACTATATAAATCTTTAGAGGATAACGGTTCTCTGTAAGGGGCTGAAAGTATGCTTTTTATCCTGTAAGTTTGGGCTTTTTTCTTTCTTTCTTTTTTTTTACACCTGAGCCCATGGGGATTAACTCACTTTTGGTGCCAGCCTCAAGTGGCCACTAGCGGAACTGCAGTCTTTGGCTTAATTCTTCATCCCCAGAGTTTGCTGTTTGCTGGAAAAATTGTGAAAATAATCTGTCCAAAGTGAGCACTTCATTTCATTTCTAATTTGCTTGGTACGTCCCCTTTGTGGTTGCGTCAGGAAGGGCATCTGACGTTAAAAAAAAAACAAAAAAAAACTGCCATATCCAAAATGTGGCGCTACCTGCTGTGGCAACAGCTTGTGAGAAGGGAACAGCTGAAAGTAGCTTTTTACTATCCATTTTCTTCTGCTCAACCAAAATCAGGGTTGCAGGGAGGCTAAAAACGTCACAGGGCTAGAGACAGGCTCCACCCTGGAGAGATCACCAATCTGTCACCAGGGTAACACTCGTGCATCAATGAGGAACACAGCTAACTGCAGGCACTAATTTAATTAACACTTAGTTTGAATAAACTGCACTGTGGTTATTTCTTTTTTAGAAATCTGCTTTTGATAAATATTAAAGAACACACACACAAGTTGTTGGATATTTAGAGTTTCTGCAGATTTCCTCTTTCAAGACTGTACAAATATATCATCAAGGGCCATATGTGTTAGGTTTTTCGTGCATTTAACTTGAGATATCACACCTGCTTTTATTGCCGTTTGAAGGTGGGAAAACGACTTGTATGATGAACATTTTGTCAAAATTAGAATTCCTCTCACACTCTAGTTATCCCTCTGTGTCACTGCTAACTTGACACCTCGGCTCAGAGAGAGGAGTTGTAAAAGCAGAGATTAAACTCTTGACTCGTTGAGTATAAACATTTTATGCATCTTGTTGTGCTGCAATCCATTTATTTAATTTTCCTTTAAAGAAGCATGGTTACAAAAGCATCATTTTCTCCTTTAGTAAAACACCAGCATCTTAATATTTTATCACTTTGTTGTTTTTTAGGAAATATGTTGTTCTATGCATCACAATCCGCAACTATCAAACTTTGTGTCTATGAAGGTCTTATGATTATTCAGTTTCCACTCGTGTGTGGGGAGCCAAATAGCACACTTGACCAGCAGAGTCTCAGTCATGCATGCTTTCTTTGGGTATTAGGATGCTAATTCACATGCTCTGTGGGTGCAAAGTTGCAGAAGCATAGAGGAAGCGGTTAAAAAAAATAAATAAATTGGGTATGCACCAATGAGCAGCTTCCATTTAAATGAATAAGGGCGCAGCTTGTAATCTGGTTTCTTCTACTTCTAAATGCATCCATGGCTTCACCAATACGTTTGCTGACTGTGGTCCATTTGGTCACTCACGGTGTTGCAATGGAAAATACCGAGTAGAAAAACAATAAAAAAGATTACAGACAGAATAAATTAGATATTTGTAAAATTGTTGACGGAACACCTTTCCCTACAATCAATGTCCTTTTTTATTCTTGCTTTGCCATAGCCAAAATGTGGAGCTACCTGCTGTGGCAACAGCTTGTGAGAAGGGAACAGCTGAAAGTAGCGTTTTTACCATACGCATTTTCTTCTGCGTATCCAAATCAGGTTTGCAGGGAGGCTGAAGATGTCACAGGCCGAGAGACAGGCTCCACCCTCCAACACAACAGGTCATAAGAGTAAACACAGGTATAGTAGCCAAAATTATTTTAAAAATTTGTTCTATTTAGTGTGTCACGGGCCCTCCATTGAGCCACGCTGCACAATGCCTGCTGCGGTCAATCTAAATAAAAAGAATCATAATCATTATTTTTTAAAATGTTATAATTAATTCCAACTATTACCCAGCAATAATGTGACAAAATGGTGCTGCCAAAAGGGCCTGTACTACATCTGTAGGTAAACATCCCCTAAGACTACAACGACTTAATATTTAAAAGTCTCTGAATGATCAGAAATGATCAGGCGCTGTCCACTAATGGCACTCTAATTAATGGCAGCTGAAAGAAATGTGAGGAACAGAAGAATGTAGTAACTTGTATAAATGTTTGGGGGGTTAACACGTCTTAATTTATTTGAAAACAAAACACTGAAATCTTTTGTTCTTTTTCTTCTTCTTCTGTACTTTTAAATGAAATACAACTTCCACTCTTACTAAATTACAACTACTTTGTGGTAACCTGTACAACTTCTACTAAATGCTGTGAAAAGTCTGGATAATGCAGGAGAGAGAAGGGTCCTGAGCTTTTAAAGAGTTTGTTTATCTTATCGCCCAGAACGGCCTACACAGTAGACCCACTTCAACAAATATTGCTTTCAAAGCTTTTAGTGCTCATCATCTGAACACTTCATTTATGCTGAGAATAAAGAACCCACAACAATTAGGCTTCACTCAATAATAACAGTCCATCTCTTTTGAGGTTTCAGTAGCAGGATTGATAACACTGATTGCATCTTAAACATACAAAAGACTAAAGTTGTATCCTCCTTTTCAATATAACTCTAAAATGTGTCATTAAAAATATAATATAAAAGATATATTTGATATGGTTTATACCACAATCCCGCACATTGAACAGGCACAATGAGGGGTCATTCACACCAATAAACAAAGTGAAATATCAGGAGCTTTTAGAGTGTGTTCACAGGAAACTACTTTGGCTTGGATCATCTGAACTCTGGAGCATTTTGTTCATTACATTTGGTTTATTGAGGCAGATGAAAATGATGATATAAAATTCAGCTGCACACCCAATGCACACCCAATGACCATAGTCACGCTGCAAGCCTATTTCCAATAGGAAACACACACATACACAAAGAGGGGAAAAAAGCTCCAGAAATTCACCTGGTTTATCGTTTCATTAAGCCGCCCTCATACTGTTTACCTTTTTTTCTGATCTGTGCGCCAGTAAAACCACTATGAAAGATATAAGCACAAGGAGATTACAGAGTGTTTATTCTGATTCACCCCCAGAATAAACACTTCACAAACAACTGTTTGGATTTTTTTTTCCCTCCATCATAATTTCAGTGGGGATTATCGGGAATTTTTTTGGAGAAGCCGTGTTGCCAGACTATCCACTGATGTGTGTGACATCCAAAACTCTCATGTCATAATTGAATGACATGAGCAAATCTATTTTATTCCTATGTAATTCAAACCCAGCTGGGTTGATGTTCCCAACTGGATGGATTAAGGTCTAGCCTTCCTCAGATAAAGTCCTAATTTTTCCTCAGCGCTATATTCTCTATCAAGTACTATTAAATGTTATTAGCCAAACTAAAATTAATAAACTCAATTCAAAATAAAAAAATTAAACATAAGCAAAATGCAATGTTATACAAATATCACAAACCCATATTTTATTAGTAATATAACATAGAAAACATGTGTTCAGAAATGTTTAAACTGAGAAACTATGATTTTAAGAAAGAATTCAGTCATGTTGAATTTTATGGCAGCAGCAAAAGTTGGGTTAAGAGCCCAAAGAAGATGGCAGAGCTTAGATGTTCCTGTATGTCTTCTTCTTTGTAGGATAGAGCTTTAACTTGTGGAACGCACAGTGTACATGTGCAACGGCAATTTTGTTGTACATGTACAGTAACAATAAAAGATTTTTTTATTCTACTGTCTGGGAACAGGGGAATTATTTTTTGTTCTTGTTCTTGTTGGTGTTGTTTTTTATTTAAAGAATGGTAGCTCTGTCATTAATCAGTCCTCTTTATTTTGCTCACATTGGATATTATAAACTTCATAACCGGAGATGAAAAGATAACTCAGTCCTTTTTTTCTATGAACAACATCTACAGGCATCAGAAAAACTCAAGGTACCTCTGATGTCTAGTTATTTTTTCAGGGAGCTATGAGTCACCTACAGCAGTGTAGCATAGAGCCTATGTAGCAAACCTAAATAAGCTTGACATTAGCTTGTAATAATCCAGCTTCAGTGTCATTACATTTATCTGCCAGCATTTGCTTATTGCTAAATTAATATGCACATAGCAAGTCTCTGTTGTTGCTGAATTGGTGGATCTTTTATAAAATTAGCTTCGGTTAAAAAGTTAATTTATTAATTCAGGATATAAATCTAATTATCTGCCAGAAATTTGAGTTCATTTTAAACAACAGAACAAGAGACACATTAATTTGTTCCCCTCTCACTGACACATTGACCCTTTAGCGTCCCATCTTTATCTATTAAATGCTCTGTGGTTTTAACTCCAGCTACTCTATGGATTACTGCACATGACAGTGAATTATGCAGGAGCATGAAGCCATTGTGTTTGGCTACCAGGAGAGCTTGCCCCCTCTCTGTGACGCATTATAGATAGCTATGGAAATGAATGCAAGGACATGGAGCTACACCGAGAAGTCTTGTCATCAAAGAAGTCTTACTCACAAACACAGTTTGAGGCCTGGATGAGAAAAGCTCTCTAATCCCAGCATTCGTTGCTCTCCACCATAATAACACTGTTTCCTCTCAGTCTCTACATTAATTTGAATTCTCTCTTTGAAGACTTTTGTCGAGGAGCTCGGTAATTAAGGCAGAGGAATCAGTGCCATTATTGACATACTCTTATTTTTGTTGTTCAGATAAGTGGCCAATAGAAGTGAAATCAAACCTTGTTTGTGCTGTTGCTATATCCAAAATATTGCAAAATCATCACAGCTACTTTTGATTTTTAGTCATTCTTTTGACTAAAACGTCATTTCGTTTTAGTCATAATTTAGGCATTAAGATTGTGTTTTACCATAAGATTATCATAGATTAAATCCAAAGTTGATTCAGGGTAAAGTATAAAAGTTTGTCATGTTTTAATCGGTGAGAGCTGATCCACACGGTTTACAAAGCAGCTTATTTTTCCATATGTCCATACAGCTGCTCTCCTCTTCCTCCCAGGTGCTGACATTTTGTTGAGTTTTCATGAGAAACCGAGAGCTCCCACCCTGTTTATCGGTGGTAGATCACATTGTGCGCTCTAACATTACTGCATAAGGAAATAACCTCTGATGGCTGTCCACACAACTTAATTAGTTGTGATTGGGTTACACCTCTCCAGAATATTTTCATCTCATTTTTATTCGTTGGTGAAAGTGTCAATACATTTCATCATAGTTTTTGTCCTCGTGCGTTAGTTTTTATTTGTTGTTGAAAACAATGACAAAAATTATTAATCAATTGAATTTAAACTGCTACAGAAGTTGCACACTAAGTACATTTACATTTGTGTCTTTATTTTCGACTCCAAAAATAAGTAAATATAGAATTGAGGTCTACTGCAACTTGGCTTAGTTGCTGTTGTTCCCATCGCTTCCATTTTTTTTAATATAATATCACTAACAGCTGCCTGTGTAATATTTATGACTGGACTCGCTGCGCAGGTGGCATCCTATCACGATACCACGCTGGAATTCACTGAGCTCTTGAGAGCGACCCTTTTTTTCCACAAAGAAACACCTGAATTCAATGATCTAGATGGGTGACTGAATACTTCTGGCAGTATGTTAGCATACAGTTGGATAATTGTGAAACTGCAAAAATCACCATGAAACTTCAATTTAAGGATGTCACATATTTTTATTTGTGAACTTTAAGTTGACTTGACTTACCGTAGTTCATTCCTTTTGCAAAAATATAAATACTACCTAAAAAGATGAGGACAAATGATGGCAACGCAATAAAGAAGACAAAGAATAATGATTTTACCCTCAAGTAATTCCACTTTGCTCTGCCCTCTGCCTCTCTTCAGTCTCCAGCTGTGATGTGCACTATAAAAAATGATGTTAGTGGACTAAGTGTTCCCCAACACCTCCCCCCACCCCCCGCTGCAGGCACAGAAGCGCAGATCTGCAGCCATGCTAGTCCAGAGGAGCTCGCCTCTGATGCCTACTTAATATTTGACCCTGAGGAATGGCACCTTGGGGATTCTGAACTAGGGGAAAAGAGCTGCTTTTTACTTGAGGGGTTTGTGAGAAGGAGATCAGAGGACACCTGAGCATGTTGACACCTTTATTTCTCTCTAGGAGGAGATGGAAAAAGCGCATTAAAATTCAGCTCCCGCCTTTCCAGGTCAACTGTAAGCAGCAAAGCTATGGAATGTGCTGCTTTCCTTTTGTGCAGCATCTACTGTTGGTGTTTGAATGGACAGCAGCAGGAAACACCTTTCCTGAAATGAATGCAGAAAACAACCCGCTACACTTTGGTAGTAGGATCAAACCCTGGTGCTCTAAGAAAACAGTAGCTTGTTAAGATTTATTTTAACAATGATTTATTGACTTTATGCAGAACAATAACAAATAAATTAATTTAACTTAAATAAGGTAACTGGCAAACAAGATACCAAGATGTTAAATGTAATGTTTATACATCAGATTGCACATAAAGATGGTTATTCAGGAATGAGGAAATGGTCTGCAAACAATCATCTTTCTTTGGGTTTTTTAAACAAAAAATGAGTTAAAATTAATTAAAATTTGTCCCTAACACTGATGGGTTCTTCTTTAACTATCTGATGATGAGAAGCCACAGAACACATAATGAAACATTTCTTTTTAATAATAATCTCCAGTTCACTCTAGCACACTACACCCCACCTTCTTTTGCAATTTCCATAATGTAACAAAGTAGTTTTGAGGTTTCAGGGTTTTTTTCCCCCGTTATGAATTTTGACATAACTGTTTTCATGGTTGACAATTAAAGAGTGGATTTGACTGTAAAAGCTCACCCCCACTTTCAAGTATAGATTTAAGTAAGATTTATTAAGATCCCTATTAGTTCCAACAGTGCAGCAGCTATTCTTCCCAGGGTCACAGACCTTTAGACTGGGACAGTGCACTATACCAAAGCGTGTTTTTAAATCCAGTTTTACTATTTCCTAATGTTGTAATGTTGACAATAAATTTGTTTGTTTAGTAGACCGACAAAATTGTTCTTTTGATTGAATTGATAAACCAGCTAAGACATTTATGCATTATAGCAGGGTTTGTTCTGTAACTTCAACAGAGGACATTGCATGCTGTTCTTTTTTGTACCATTTGCAGCTTCTTAATCTGATCCATTGTGCTGCTAGACCATAATTCTGGGCAACAATCAAGATGGGACAATATCAAATCCTGGATTAATTTGGTGTCAAAGTTTTGTACATCTTTTAACTACATAAATGTAATTTGCCATTTCAACAACTACCTTATAAATGTTCTATGTGGGATCATTTGCTATGAGATTACATCCTGGAGCTTGTACACACTGACTTAATCAACAAGGACACCGTTTATAGAAAAACTATTTGTCTTATACATATTCAAAATGTTGATTAGTTATCGGGGTTAGGCTTATTGATGTTTCTAAATTGCCCACTGGTGTGAGAGTGAATCGTTTTCTGTCTCTCTGTGTTAGCCTTGCATTATATTGGCAACCTATACAGGGTGTATCCTTCCTCTCGCCCTATGGTAGCTGCAGTCCAACCATGACCGTGACAAGGGGAAATGGAAGAGAAAGGATGGATGGATGGATCTTTATCCATTTAACTACTGATTGCACCTGAGAATCCAAAATTACTAAACTGCTGTTCTTTCCATGATTTTACTTAGGACAAGTAGTTAACTTATTGGATGACCATTAGATCCACAAATTTTATTTTTCCACAGTGGAACTACTTTGGTAGCTTTCCATGCTAGTGCATATAAACTTTCAACAAAGCTCTGATTAATACTAATAGGAGGAGAAACTAAATTTAATGAACAATTTTAAGCTAAATTAAAATTGTACACTGTTTGATCATCTCATGTGTCAGAATGCGGTTCAGAAATGGTACCTTTAATTTACTATACTGTAAATTTGCTCACAACGTCCATACAAAAAAATTAACATATACTCCCATCAGTGTGATTTTTTTTTCTTTCATTTGTTAGACCAAAATGTAAGACTGATAGCTTTTTGATGAGCCCTCCACATTTTAACAAACCAAGACAACTGATGTCACATATTACACAAAACTATAAAGCCAGGAAAAAATACATCTTTACCTTAACCAGAATGATGTCATCGCTAGACATACAGTACTGCTCTGCCTTTGTAAAGCAGTGCATAAAATTTTGACAGAAGGGATTAAAATCCCAGTCTGTGCTTTTCATAAATACAACCAATCACTGGCATTTCTGCCGCCTGAATAAACATGCATAAGCAGCAGATAACACAAAGAATTTGGTTAAAATTAACAGAGAGACTTTGCCAGGGAACTATCCCAACAGAGTGCAGCAGAAACAGAAATGCTGCTGCCAAACATTTGTGTCTGTGATCACTTGGACTAGATCCTCATCGAATGCAGTTCCTCTTTTTTTTTTTTTTTTCCAAAACAGCTGCTGTAAAACCACCAGTCCAAGGGGAAGACAAATAAGGGCTTTGCCATCTTTCCAGAGTTTAGTCCAGTGGGTGGTGCAGTACACGGTACAAAGCAACTGAAGGCTAATGATGTGAAAAGCTGTATTATTAACCTGCGATTATGCTGCTAATCTTGCACAGGCTAAGCATGCCAAGGTGTTTACAGGTTTATAGAAGCAGCAAAAGACAACAGATGAGCATGAGGTACGGTAAACCTTTTCACTCATCGTCACTATCCAACCATCAATATTTGTCCTTTTTGTGATTATTAGCTCTCCCAAAGTTGAAAAATGAGTCTGCAAACTAAAACAGTGTATTTGCAGAATGAAAAGCTAAATGCAAAAGAAGCTGTAAATTGAACCAAGTATATAACTGCTAAAAGTGAAAAGTTGAAACTTTGATTCTATTGCAATGTAGCATACTAGTTCAGCATCGCAGAGAAGTGCAGTTAAATGTAAAGTTTGCTATCGCTCTTGCATATGTGTTAAATTTACTGGGAGCCAGTTATTTTAGCTTAGTATAAATACGTGGAATAGAGCAAAGTAGGAAACACTGAAAAACAGCCAAGCTTGTTCTGCTAATTGGCAACAAAATCCACCTTCCAGATATTCTTTCCTTTCTGAGATACAGACTTTCAGCTTTAATTCAAGCGATTTAGGAAGCTGTTCTTGGATCAAAATGATTTGGACAAATTACAATATTCTTAAATACTTTTAATAATTGGGGGGAAAATCCTTTGGAGTCATTGACTGCTTGAAGTAGAACCTATGGACATCAACAAATGCTGTTTCCTACCTTGAGATGCTCTGTTAGGCCTTTACTGCAGCCACCTTCACTCGCTGCTTGTTCAAACCCATCACAAAAAAGTTGGTGAAAGGGGGAGGGAGTTAAAAGTTAAAAATGTGGCTCGGAGCACTTCTGGTACTGAACATTCAGGATGTCCATTCTTCTTATTTTAGAGAACAAAACCCAATAAAACTTTCTTCATATAAAGAAAAAAAAACTTCTCAGCAAGCTGTTTAGCAATCATGGACTGCCACACAAAGCCGAGGGCAGAGAGTGGGCACAGATTAATGTCCTGCCATGGCACAACCTTTGTCTTTGTTAATTTGTCTTAGAGCTCTGACACAGCATACTCCAATGAGTTTGGCAAACACTGACATTGTGACTTTACTTACACACTGACTTCTCAGTTAGATAGAGAAAATGCAATACCTGTTTAGCATTGCACTTTACATTGTGAAACTCTCAGTGGAAATTCAGGAGTATCAGCTCCCTGACATGCGCCGCCCTGATTTAAAACTGATCAAAAGTAATTGGACAATTGACTCAATTTATTTAATGGGCAGCTGCGGACAATTGCTTCATTATGTCATTATCAATTAAGCAGATAAAAGACCTGGAGTTGATCTGAGGTGTGGTGCTTGCATTTGAAAGATTTTGCTGTGAACAGACAACATGCAGTCATTGGAGCTCTTTATGCAGGTGAAACAAACCATCCATGCTTCAGTGGTAGGAGTGGCAAAATCTACAGCTTGATACATCCTGAGAAAGAAAGAAAGCACTGGTGAACTCAGCAATGGAAAAAGACCTGGACGTCCACAGAAGACAACAGTGGTGGATGATCACAGAATCATTTCCATGGTGAAGAGAAACCCCTTCACAACAGCGACCAAGTGAACAACACTCTCCAGTAGGTAAGTGTATCAATATCCATGTCTACCATAAAGAGAAGACTGAATGAAAGTAAATACAGAGTTCACTGCAAGGTGCAAGTCACTTAGAAGCCTAGGCATATAAGTTTGATATATAAGCTTGATCTGGCTTAATCTAAGCTAAGGCTAGATTGGACTAAAAAAGCCAGCATAGTTCTGGAAAACATTCTTTGGACAGATGAAACTTAATCAAAAGAGTATGCAGAAGGCGTGGAACAACTCATGATCCAAAGCATACCACATCATCTATAGAGATAAGAGAACTCTTTATTGTCATCGCACAGTCACACCTAGTACAATTGTACAACAAAATACCTGGCTTGGGCATGCATGGCTGCCAGTGGCACTGGGACACTAGTGTTTATTGATGATGTGACACAGGACAGAAGCAGCAGAATTAATTCTGAGGTGTTCAGAGACAAACTGTCTGCTCAAATCCAGCTAAATGCAATCAAACTGATTGGGCAGCGCTTCATAATACAGATGAACAATGACCCAAAACATACAACCAAAGCAACCCAGCAGTTTATTAAAGCAAAGAAGTGCAATATTCCTAAAGGGCCGAGTCAGTCACCTGCTTGTTCACTAATTTTCAGTCTTGTCTTTGTACCTGACCAGAAAAACGCTTTTTTTTTTTTTTTTTTTTTTTTTTTTATACCTGTAATCACTCAAGCACAGAAATGCACCTAACTCAATTGTACAAACCCTGCTTTATGCCTTCAATGCTGTATTTCCATTTATGTTTGCAGATTTCAATAAACCAACGAGGGTTGGCTCAAGACTTTTGCATAGCAGTATATGTCTGTCAGTATGGGTTTCTGTCTGTCAGTTATAATTATGGTTCAGGATGTAGTGCAGGTCATTCATGACATGGAAGGTCAGTGGCCCAAACCACTTCCCTGTCTCCTTGATGAAATGTCCTTGCACAAGATACCAAACTCCAACCTGCCTCTGGTGCATCCACTGATGTGTTTTCTCTTAATGTTTTCTCTTAAAGATTTTACATTCATGCTGGCTGAATGTTGCGGGAGCTTAATCCTCTCATTGCACTGCTGTGCTGTTCAATAACTGAAGACTGTGTGTAAAATGATGTTTTGCAGTAGCAAAAGAACAAAAACACTTACAGATGCCCTATAGCTGATAATAATGCCTAAGGTGTGATGTATAAGTTATTTTTCTTGATTTCCTACAGCTGCCGTAATATCTCGCTCCACTACAGGTGTGGCCAAGGACATCTCCTAATCTTTTTTTCCCCTCACACTCTCTCTTTGTGGAACAACTGTGCTAAATTCAACCAATTTTCCCTCAATAAACAGCATAAGACAGATGGAGTGCTTTCATCCAGTCAGCAAATCATGTTGGGTAAGATTGATGTTCTCTCGCCTTCTTTCTCTCACACGAGCACGCACTCCCACTCCCTTAGATCACTGTATGTGTGCCTCTGTGTTTATGTGGTCAGCGGCACACGCTTTAAATTGGCAATCCTGTGAGAGCTGTGCCACTCCAGTCCACTGCTTTCCTCTAATCATCACATTGTTGAGACCAAAAAACAAATATTGACACTTGTACAAGTTAGTCTGTCATTTCTTTGTATTTTGTAGCCATAAATTATGCACCTTTAATAAGGATCATGTAATGACTGGTAAGAAAATTGATCAGGGCTTTATGCTTTAAAAATTTGAGTGAAACTAATGTTTGGCATAAAATATCACAGCACCGATGTTACAATTAAATTAAGGACTCTTCCGCTTGACAAAAGAGGCAGTCAAGCTTACCATACGAAGCAAACACTTCTTTCTATATTTCGAAATTAGGCATCTGTCTGGGGGATTTCGGACATGATTCCCACAGATGCTTCACTGTATACTCTAAGTAATTGGTTTGAAATCCTTCTTGTTCCATTGTATTTTTTATGACAGCTTGTCAATGATCCCCGAGGCTTCCTTCTTTAACGGCAGACATTTATAAGCCACAGAGCAGGTTCGGTCGCGAATTCAGTTGAGGTCGAAAATCATCCACTGTCATTTGTGCTCTGGCGGTATTTTTCTGCTGGATATAAGACGTAATGGTCCGCTGAGCGTTTTAGACACAAACGCTGGAAGAACTAGCAGAAAAGGGAGCCCGAGGGAGAAAAAAAGAGCAGTGGTCTTACAGTGAGACAAGCGTCTACATAAAACATGGCTGCCATTTCTTCCTTTGATCTAAACACGGCTCAGAGTGTGGATTATTAAAGAGGAGGATCTGTTGTCAGAATCAACTCCCTTCTCTGTAAGAACACACACACAAAAAAAAAATTTGTGATAAATTGCCTCCCACTACGCTGAAAAAGGCCAGCTCAGTCAAAAAAAAAATCAAATCAGCAATTTTCTGAGGAAAACTCTGATGCAGTAAAGATTACTTTCAGATTAACAGATGGTAGGAAACCGATGATAAGAGGTTAAATAGGACACAAGGGCATGGCTTAAAAGGAATGTATGTAAATATTTGCAGTAGTATTATTAATGCAGATTTAAAAGTGCATGTCAAAAATTAAATACGAAACAACTGCCACATTTAAATTGCTTCAGCCTTATGTGAGAGGTACAGCTCGAGTGAATCCTGCAGGTCCCAAATACTGCAGTGTGTGAAGCAAAATCTTGCTATGTATTATTTAGCAGGATACCATTAGGAAATCACTCACTTGCAAATATAAATACACAGAAGCAGCCGTAAGAATCCTACAATTTAAAACAGAATAAAAGTTGACTCTTTCCCTGAGGGAGACAATTAGCAGAAGCACAATCCTCTGTTTCATCTCAGAAGAATCTCCACTTAATCCCTCAGTATTTTCAGTCAGTTCCTGTGCAGTGGCTTAATTCACATTCTGAGCACAGCAAATCCATTGCTGGCTGGCTTTCTTGTGAAAACTTCAATATGGATCTGGGTTTTTTTGACTGACTTTGTACTCTGGAAGGTCACCTGCAGGTTGAAACCAACAGTGTTCGGAGAAGAAAACCCCAGTTAACTTACATCCATTAGTACATGGCTTTATTCAAAAGTAAGATCCCTGTGGGAGATCCCGCATGGGGCCACTTATAAGTTGACAGTTAAAAAAAAGTCTGCTTCTCGATTTTTGGGTCTCACGGTGCTGTTTTGTTTTAAGTAGCTATTTTGTCGTTTCAGTGAACTAAAAAATGAAAGCGCATTCCCTCCATGTCGCCTCGTGGAGAATAGGAGTCTGGGTCTGAAAAACACTGAGCATCAGGTGCACAGAGATTAAAGTCCCAACTAACCCCCAAAATCCCCACATTTTCCATCCAGTTTAACGATTTTGTTTGTTGTTGTTTTTTTTGTTTTTTTTAACTGTAATCTTACGCAGACGTTTATAAGCCATTGGATTTGAGGTCAGCCTTCAAAACCTCCCATAATCCAATACAACATCACCACTTACTTGTATCTGACAGACCTCTACAAATTTAGATGACCCCCACAGGCTTTGCATAGAATTGGGCCCTGATTTGAGGTAATCTTTGAGCAGATGAGCCAATACTACTTTGATCTGAAAATCTTAAGGGAATGATTGCCAATAGTGAGTGGAGATGCTTGCCAACACAGCACAAATGGGA
>VURO01001057.1:54504-67230 GCA_015108175.1 Pelvicachromis taeniatus
GGAAAAAAAAAAAAAAAAAAAAAAAAAAAAGAGTACTGTGAAACAGCACAGATGATGCTGGTGTCACGCTGGGGGAAAGAACCAGTGCTCAATTCCCCCAAGCTTAGAAGAAACAGATAAAGCCAGTGAAAAGGCTTTATGTCAGACTCTATTAATCCATGGCTGCGCTTCAGAGTTGGCTGTTAAATCATCTGTGAGTGTGCAGTAAGGTAGCTTAGTGCTGATGTTGCACCTCATTCCACAGATGGGAAAACACTGAACCACCATAAGTGAGGCTTCACTTCCCAATTTAAGCCTCAGAAACTACTGAATCCTCCAACTTCAGCAACTACTGTACTGGCAGTCTCTGCCATAGTCCTCCAGTTTCCCAAAAGAGAGCATGTGTATATAACATAGTGGAGGAGGTAGCAACTGTTATGATTAGGGTGTCATCAAGTATAAAGGATGATGAAGGGGCTGTAACCTGCATTTTTTGCGTTTGCGTTTTGCTATGGAAGATGCATACAACAAACATTACCTGACATATCTAAATAATTTCATTATTGTAGACGAAGAGCATGATGGAAAAGTTACAGATGAACTTGGGACAAGAAAATATGAAAAACAACGCTCACAGTGAAAGATTAAACCAGTCACTGAACACATTTTAAAACTGACCTCACAGCTTGCTATGATTTAATAAACATTTTTTTTTAAATCATTAGAAAAGTAGAAAAGTGTATCATCTTGTCCACGTCTGCCTGCAGCCTCTCTCTTATTCAGCATTCACATTGCTCTGCCGTACTCTGCAGATCTTTACAGGCTCGGCTCTGTTCTTCAGGCCTGATTTAGCTGCTCTGCTTCAGAGTTCACTCTTTATTTGCTCGGATTAGTTCTCCGCACTGGACGCTCCGCTCAGCTCCCCCCACTATTCTGCACAGCCAGCAATCCACCAGGCTCTTCACATGTCCCTAATCCACTCTGTCATGGTGCAATACTCCATCGTGCCCCGGAGTCTGCTAGTCACTTCGCTGATGGTAACAGGTGGCTAATAGTTAAACAGCTAATGTTAACGTGTGTGCCAGCTAGGTTTATAATAACTGTTTAATACTTCAATGTCGTTGAAACTTTCCAGAGCTTTAGTGACGTTTTTTAACTTCCTGCTAAAGTGCTGTCCAGTGTTATAAACATTAAGTATTCAATCTTTAGTGACGACAGGAGCCAAGTCAACAGCAGGACACAATTTTTAAAGTTTCTGTCTTAATCAAACAAAATCTAAATATTAGTTCTAATAGAGTACTTCCAACTACATAAGATATATTACACTGTCAGATGGACCAGGTTGCAAGCTTGCAGATTGTTTATTGCAAACACAAAAGGATCTTTTCACAGAGCCAAAACTCACAGGTGTATGGGCAGGTAAGTAGGACTGGAGCAGAGAAGAAATTCTGCCAAAAGGAGAACAGAGGTTAGTAAACAGCAGGGGATTCTCCACCAGTCAATATATTACACTGCAGTGTTGAATTAGAGTTCTACAGGCAGCAATTGGGTAAGAAGGCAGAAGGTAAGCAGGTGAGTGTGTGGTGAAGAGTGGGCAGACAGGTAAGTGGAACTCTTGTTCTTCCTCCTTCACAGGTAGTTCAGACTTTGGAGTCCAGGTAGGTAGTTGCAGGTGGAGAAGAATTTTCTCTGTTGCAGACAATGACCAGCTTGAAAGTCAAGTGAGTGGTTACGAGTGAATAAATGCAGATGAACAGGTACAGAGAGTAAAGCAACCAAAAATGTAAACGCAAAAAAGGAGGCATGATTACCACCGCAAGGACAGCAGCGATCTGGCAGAAAGTAGGCGCTCAAGCCAGTGTCCTTAATTACTGTGGCTGATGAGTAAGTGGCAACAGGTGTGACAGCAGGTGCCCAGGAAACAGAAGGGAGTGAGCACAGAGCAAGGCCAGCTCTCCATCTGAGAGACACAAATGCAAAGCAGCAGACGAGAGAAAGAGAGAGAAAAAAAGTAAACACAACTTAGACCTGCCTCGCACCATGACAGCGTCAGGTTTTCACTGCATATCATACCCTGTGCACCTTTTGTGTGCAGTCTGTTGGTTACTAACCATCATATTAAATGTTCAGAAATAGTTTGTTATTATTATTAGACATTTGTTTGTAGAACTATTTTGTTGCATATGTGCACATGTTGGCAAAGGCCGCACTGAAACAAAATCCCAGTTTAACTCCCATTTTTTCTTCCAGGGCCATCACAAAGATTTTAGTTTTGAGTAAAATGTGTCAAGATCTGATTGAAAGGATATAAAAATTTGGTAGAGAAATCTGTTCCTTTCATAAAAACACATGCATGACTTTAACTTGGCTGTAGGTGTGAATGTGAGCGTGAACGTTTGTCCGTCTCTCTGTGTTAACCTTGCAATATATTGGTGGTTAGGATAGGCTGCAGCCCCCCACCCTCAAACCTGAATTGGTAAGTAGTGCTCAAGCCGATCAATCCGATTCCAAGTAAATACAAGGTCAACGTTTAACCCATGAAGGCAGCTTATGTAGAGAGGAGAAGTGTGTCAGGATTTATGAGATGAATCATCATCAATGTACAAATTCTGAACACATTTTAATGAACCACTAAGTTTCAGTCGTTTTTCTCCATGCATGTGCGTGTTTGGGGTTGTTGTTTTTTTTTTTAATTTCCAAAAAAGTATTTATTTAACACAGTTCGGTGGGCTACATGCTGACCTTAAAGGCTAGAAACAAAGTATTGATCCTATTGTTGTAGTATCAATACAAATACCAGCATTGGTATTGTGTATATTTACTATTCATTTAGTTATATAGTTCAATTAATGGAAACAAAGAGGTAACAAGGTGAAACCACTGCTTACATTCAAGAACAAGAAGGCCAGATTAGACTTTCTTAGAAAACATGTAAAAGAACCTGACCAGTCCTGAAAATGATTTATGGAGAGATGAAACCGAGATTAACTTGTACCAGAATGACAGGACGGGATTAATTTGAACCCTCTAAAAATGTACAACTGTGTATAAAAATGCACGCTGTACGTGTTTTAGAACAGAGGATTTCACCAATTGAAAATTGTGAAAGCTTTTCCCTGCTGTCACCCTGAATGTCAGAAGTTAAATTCTTCACTGAAGAGCCTTCAGCATCGAAAAATGACTCAAGTCAAATTTTTACCTCTAAACGGATATTTCACACTGTGGTCACCACAAGAGGAAAGTGCTTTCGCAGCATAACAGAAAGCCTCCATGCAAGAATGAATTGAGCACAATTAGAATTCATAACTGCGACTCTTTCAACAGAAACTTCACGTTCCACGTTCATCTGAATGAAAATTTATGTATTTAAGAATCAATACAAATTTCTCTCACAGGTGCATACTCTGCCCCAAGATTCTATGAATATGTAATTGGGAAGAAAGCTGCTCATAAATTAACAGATAAATGATCTTTATTACACTGGCATTTGTGTGCTTTTGAGAAAAGGATCTGTCCCTGTTTGTCTGTCAGTAAAAACACAATTCATGTCTGTATTTGAAACTTGGTGAGGATGCATGAATAATTTATGGCTTCAACAATGAAAACATCAGCCCATGTGACAATTAGCTGATTTTTTTGCAGCACTTATCATTTCAAAGGACTTTATAGTAGGCATAGTCAAGTAATTGAATGCATAATTCTATTAAACTGGGAAGTAATATATGAATTCATTACACATAAATGAGCTGTGTGCCATACCTATCAAAATACATGCCAATGCAACACTATCACATGCACTTACAAAAGAAAATATCTGCATGCCAACTGTGTATTGAGGAATTTCTCCAGTAGGCGAGTATAAGTGTTGGTGATAAATGTGAGTCACTCTGTGCGGATATTTTAAGTTCTTTAGGGGGACAGGCTAACCTAATACTGCGTATTTGCTGGGAAATACTCCTACATCTGCTGCAATCATACAGCTCTCATATGGCTTTCACTTCATTCCCACTATGCCAACAGAGGAGGAACCTAAATTCATCATAACTATTATTTGTCATGGTCATAAAATGCAACAGCTCAATTTAATAACTGAACCGTTTACCCCTCAAAGGTTTTATTTGTGCAGACACTTCTGTTTAGTCCAGACTGGTCAGGCAGCTCAGGAGGGCAACGGTGGAGAGAATGAAATGGACACGATGGGGGAAGCCACTGGTCAGGTATTCATTGGAGGTTGGTACCACTGCATGGTGGACAGTGTTGAGTCCGAGTGGTGAGTAGTTGACCGTTATTTTCTACATGAAAGGGACAAGCTCACCTGAGCCAGGTAGGTGTGTCTTGCAAGAAGTGTGCTTTACAACTGTACAGAAGTCACAAAAAAAAACGAGGAGAACGAGGATGTTAGCACTGGGAGAGCACCGACAGTGTGGATGCTGAAGCTGGCTGTTAAATTTAGGTAGGTGATGAGTCTGCTGAGAAAAAGGTCAGATTGCTGAAGAATAGGAACAGGAAACTCCACCTGAGCCCAGGCAAGTCCAACCCATCCATAAAACAAGCAAACCACTGACCAGTGCAAGCCCATAACATTATTTCATCAAAATGTTCAAAATGGCCATCACTCAATAGAAATATTGGTTTAACTGGAGATCTGAAAAATATATAAATATACAAATATGGATATTGAGACGTTGCTGTAGGATACCAACAAAATATAAATCAGGTCACAGTAAAATACTGCAACCCACCTAGTAATTATGCTCTAATTATATATTATGTGGCACTAATTTAAGTCTATTTTATGTGTAGGACTTTGACTAGTAACTGATCTAATGTCTGACCTCAGCTACATTATAATTAAGGGTGGTTTGTAGCTGGAAAAGCGATCAGATGAGAAGAGGTTATGTGTGTTGCAGCAGCAAGACAACGAATTATAAATGAACAAACAGAGGGGCTGGAGCTAGATTGCACTTACAAGTAGCATCACAACAAAGGAGAAAGTACAACAGCAGTAAAAGGGCATCCTGAGGCTCCATCATGGCAGCTGCAATATATCATTCCTCCAGTTTGTTTTGAGGTTTGCCCCAGGGTTTCCTAAAGCTTGGATGCCTCCCGGATCCCTGAACTCAGATGAGTCACTATCAAAATCATTTGGCCAGTTACTGTAAAAATAGGTTATCTAAATTTCAGTTTTGCTATCACAGTGAGCTTTTATGCAAACATCCTCACAACAGGCAGTCGGAACCAAGTAAATCTACAAACAGAAGGACTGAGTTCAGCCAACTACATGAGTATACTCAGAGCAATTTCAATGAAAGCCAAAATTCTCAATATACTCATTCCTGTTAAAAGGCGGCATTCAGTTTTAAGAGGTCAGATTTTGATTGAAGTATTACTTGAGCTTCTGTCTAGTCCAAGATGTTAATAAAAAATGTTGAAACTGAATCTGACACTAAAATAAACTTGCTTCATCTGCCTGTCAGAATTATATTTAACCATTTTCATAAATAACTTAAAGGTATTCCTTTCTTATTGAGTTAAATGTCTCAATGCCTCTTGACACACATTTTTAACAGCTAAAGTAAGGAACCCTTTTGGGTTAAGTACAGCAGAGACCAGAATCTGACAATTACTAAAGATAGGATTTATATGAGTGTGTTTGAAAAGCATCCCACAATCAATGTCCTACACAGTAGGCTTGAAGAAATGGTGAAATCCTATTTTAAAATTTTATTAAAAAAAATGTATTTGTTCTGAAAGGTTCGGTGACTGGACATTTAATGCTGAAAGATATGGATTCAAAATCTGTTTTCTGTCATTAGAATTCATCATTTTGATGACAAGTGAAGATCACAAGATACTCTGAGGACAGGTTTCTGTTAAAGCTATAGTAAAGGATGATGCTACAGATGTTTTCATGATGGTCACTCTCAATGAAAACCTTAACATCTCCGATTCTGCCAGCTCATCCTGCTCTTCTTTTGTCTCTAAACCGTACATCACAGCAGGTCTCACTGCCATCTTGGAAACCTTCCCTTTCACTCTTGCTGCTGTCCTTCTGTCACAAATCAAACCTGACACTCGTCTCCACTTGCTGCAAGCTGCCTGCACACTCTTCTTCACTGTCCATTGTTTAAATTGTTGACCCCAAGTATTGAATGTCATCTACCTTCACTATTTCTACTCCTTGCATGTTCATCTTTCCCTCTCACTCACACACATGTATTCTGTCTTCTTTCCACTGGCTTTCAGTCTTCTCTCCAGAGCATACCTCCACCCCTCCAGACTCTCTTACACCTGCTCTCTACTCTCACTAGAGATTACAATCACTTGACCGTAATTCCTCAAATAGCACCACAGCTCCTCTCTTGGTACCCTATCATATGCTTTCTCTAGAGCCACAAAGACACAGTGCAACTCCTTCTGACCTTCTCTATACTTCTCCATTAACACTCCCAAAGCAAATATCAAGTCTCTAGTGCCCTCACTTCCTCCTTACTGACTCTCTGCCCTTCACAATTCCTTAACATTCCTCCATCCGTCCTCCTCTCTCGCTCTCATTTTCTACTTTTATCATCTTTTCAAAGTATTCTTTCCATCTTATGAATGCACACTTTTCACTTGTTAACACATTTCCATCTCTATCATTAAAACCTTAATATACTGCACATGATTTCCAGTTTGATATCTAGTACATTGATATATAGTCAATCGGAACAAGTCTTTTTCTCCTTCCTTAGTGTCCAGCCTCCCACACAGCTCACTTTAAGCCATTTCCTTCCTCTTTGCCGTACACCTAGTCTCCTAGTATTCCTATTTACTTGCTACTTACTTTAATCTTCCGGGCTATTTAACTTTTTCTTTGCTAACCTCTTCCTTTGAACACTTTCCTATATTTTCTTATTTCTTTTATTTTCACCACCCCAAATTTCTTCTCATCTTCTTTCCTCTGTCCAGTGGATACACCAAACAGCTTCTTGGCAGCTTCCCTCAACACTATAACTGTACTTTCCCAGTGATCTGGTAACTTTTCCTACCACCCAAAGTCTGTCTCAACTCCTCCCTGAACTCTCAGCAACATTCTTCCTCCTTCAACTTCCACCATTTAATCCTTGCTGAGCTATCCTAATCCTTCCTTCTTGATGTCCAAATTCATCCTACAGACTACCATCTGATGCTGCCAAGCTATATTCTCCCCACACGTCACATGGCAGACTCCCGTTGCTCTCAAATTGCACCTTCTGCATAAAACACAGTACATTTCCACCTGGATGCACCTTCTTCCACACCACTCACACATCACACTTTGTTCCTCCTGCCTCTTAAAGTGCATGTTTACCACATCCATTTCCATAATTTTCACAAAATCCACCACCATCCCATCTGCATTTCAAACTGAAATCCAACATGTGGGGCAAACACACTGACAGCATTCAACGTCACCCTTTTGTATATGATTGTATATGACAGTCTCTTCCCCTCCACAACCCTATTCACATACTTCCTTCAAGATTACTCCTACTCCACGTCTCTTCATATATACACCAAACGTCAGAATCCATCTGCAGTGCTCCTGCTCTTGCTTCCCTTACACCTGGTGTATATCTAGAATCCTTAATCTCACCTCTTCTCTCCCACCTTTCCTTTTCCCATTTCTTCAACCAATAGAAACACAATTTTAAGTGGCATCCTGTTGGCTAGCATCACCAGAGACAGTCGTTCTTAACCCAGCTCTGGTTAACAATTTGTTATAGATATCTCATTCTTGAAACACATGTTTGATTTGGTCAAGATTTTACACACATGCCATTCCTGGTACAACACTTCCCCCGAATTTCTGGGCTTGGGACTGACATTAGAGCGCACTGTAAAGTTTCTGGGTCCAGTAATTATCATTTGTTAATAATTTGGCTAGAAGATCACAACTCTGACATGAACTGTGTCAGCACACACACTGAATTTGCATGCAGCTGTAAGTAGTGTCATTGCCAGAGGGACATGGGCCTTACGTAATTCTGAAGCTGAATTTTGAAGTATACTGTGGATTTAATAAATCATCTGCACAGAGACAGGTGTTTGAATCCTGATAAAAAGACTTCAAATTTGCACATTTCTTTTTTCTTTTTTTACATTTTAATTGTACGCTCAAACACCTAGCATGCAGAGCGCTGAACACAGTAAGGTATCTCAAAAGGGAATTTGATTTGGCACCATCTCTTTAGAATAAGCATTTTCATCCATTAACTTTTTCTTGAATAATTTACCATACATTACGTTTTGCACAAAGTGACTGCACTTTGTTCTTAGTCAGAGATGCATGAGAAACTGACAGAATAATAGAGAATACATTTAGATAAATGCATTAACACTGGGAAATTGTCAAAGGAGAGGCCGCCCGTTTTGTTTGTTGCTCGATGAGTCACTCAAGAATAATCATAATACTTGATCCTTCGGTTATTTTTTGTATCAGCAGGGCTCTGTTTCTATTTCTGTTTTTGACAAAATGCAGTGTGCCCATGTATTCTGGTTCAAATCCAGCCCCAGGGAGTGTCTGACTTCATCAGCTCAGACATGGACTGCCTGCTGTTAGCATCCTAGTCTCGGTCCTGTGGGAGAATCTCAGCAGCTAAGGGCAGACCACCTTTGCACGAACTCAGTACTTATCAAATATTCACAAGAGGTTAGATAGTGATTACACCTAATATAACTAACATGTCTCACACGCTATCAATCAAAGCCTCGGTTGTTTTTCTAACAGAATGGTTGCTATGCGGTCATAGTCTTGGAAACACATGCTGCTCATTAATATTTATGGGCTAATGTTTATTTTTAGCAGTGTAGAACCCACCTGGCCCACCAACATGTCATTCACGTATCATTTAAGGCATGACTGATACGATAATTACACTTTCATTTTTCACGCATTGATTTCTTGCCTCGGCTCTCATCACAGTCATCCACCTATAGACTGCCACGCACTCTATAGGTAATATACATGTTTCCTCCGCTAAGAGCACACTTAGGAGAGAAGCACAGCAGAGAAATAAGCTGATGACTTTTATGTTTGTGAAACAAAATAACACACTCTCTACAAACTTTAGCAACTTCTCGATACATTAATGGAAACTGATCCCTCATGTCAAATCTCATAAGCTATTTATACAATATTTTGTCATCCGTGAAATACAGCAGAATGAGGTGCCAGGTGAGGATGTAAAATTATTGCTTCTGATGCTCCAGTCTTAAGTCTCGCTGAGCAGAGGAAAAGATTAACTACAAGACATCTTTAGACAGTGTTTCGGCTGAAGCTGTCTGGTTGTCACAGCACCTCAAAACAGAGCTAATGTGTTCACACAGAGGAGTTTAAAGCATTTTTGCCAGACCTCTGAATTATTGTCCATGTCTCAGTTTTATTATTTTTTGTTTTGTTTGGGGATTTTTTGTTTTTTGAAAAATTGGGCTCGTACTTAGTGACAGCACATCTCTACTTGGAAAGACAACAAAGTCAAGCAGGGAATGTCATCCTTTACAGCAACAGCTCGGAAAATAGGGACCGAAAAGTAGACACAGTGGATCAATGCAACCTCAGCACGGCTCATGAGAATTCGGAGTAACAAGAGCAAAAAATTATTTGTCCACAACTGCACACTCCCTTCAAAGCACCAAAAAGTCAGACAGATTTTGGACTTGTAACTTCATAGCTGGGCTGTTAGCAGCTAAAGAGATACATTTGTAATGAGTTGGTGCAGAGATCACTGTTACTTTAATTTGTCCCACACTATGCATGAATTTGAATGTATTTTTTCCTTGAGGGAAAACTGTGGCTTGGATACTAATTCTTTTCTTTCTCCCACTTTCTGTTGTAGATCCTTGACCTGTTGCATGACCCACTTTGAGCCAAGCTTTAGCTGTCAGGCTGATGGCCCGAGTTCATTGTCCATTCAGTGACCGCAAGGTCCTCAGGTCCTGTGGCGGAGATGTAGTTCTTGGGTTTTTTGCAATTCTTTGAGCATTGCACAGTCTGACCTTTGGGCGAATTTGCTGGGACGTCCAGTCCTGGGAAGACTGTTACTATAAATATGTGTATAACTAGTATAGATAAGTTTCAGTAGATTAAGTTCTGAGGAAGAAGAAGCTCAACTCTTCAAACAACAGCAGGGTAACTAAATGTATAGCTCAATCAGAGGTGGGTGCCATTTTAATTATACACTAGAATGGCACTGCTGTCATGGCCTGGAAGGGGTGATCATTTTCTAATCAGGCAGAGTTGAGAAAAAAACCCCACTTATATTAATGTCACTGGATGCCACAGCAGCACTAATTTACAAAGCTGTAAAAGGATATATTTTTAGGGAGAAGATTTCATAATTACAGTTTCACAGTTCACATCTTTTTCCAAGTTTTGGAAAATTAAAACACTTTTCTGACATTTCAGAAGTTTGGAGTGAAAATGTAGGCAGTGGATGGCAGATGGATTAATCTCTTCCTACTACACTTGCAAATAGTATCACACCTGGTCATTCAGTGTGTGTTGTGATAATTCAGATAACTGTGTACAGGTACCAGGGTCAGACGACAATAGAACGAATGAGCTGATCGACACAATAGCTCACATACAAAGTCTGTATAGAGAGTGATATGTTTCTTAGGCGTACCGAGAAACTAGATTGACTGCTGCAGTTCCTTCTCGACAGACTAAAACAGCAATAACAACCAAGAGATGAACCCCTATGATTGAGGAGGAGGAAGCAGCAGGCAGTCCCTACACTGATAATTCAAGTTTAATCTGAGCTCTGCAGGCATACACAACACCACAGATTTACTCTCGGTAGTCTAATGTTATCAAACCACACCAAACAAATGCAGACACACACATACAGGTCTGAGAGAGCTACAGATATAGCCAGAATTACACTGATTGCCAAAGAAGTTACCCTCGATAAGAAATAAAATTGTGTTTACATGCTGACGGCTGATACAAGGGACTGTTTCCTGCTACAGAAAGCATGATATGAATCACACCCAGCTACCACATTTGAAAGATGTGCTCTGAATCCCAACAAGTGAAGAATGGCAGCACTCACGCACAAAACAATGAAAGTGTTGTTAGCACAGAGACATCGATCAGACTGACAGCATGTGAGTAAGTGCATGAGCTTCAAGTTCATTCACATGTAGATTGCAAAATATATGACAATGATGCCAATAAAATGGACACTTTTGTGAGCAGTTTTTTAGGCATTTGCAGGTATGCTGTATGCAGTGATACATACCTACCTCGAAATGCTCCAGCTATTATTAAGAGCATTTAAATAAGAAATAGCATACAACATAGCCCTGTGATGGATTGGCAACCTGTCCAAGATGCATACTGCCTCTCACCCTGTGACTGCTGGGAGAGGTTCCAGTCCCGTAGCACTTCTGAATGGGATAAGCAGAAGAAAATGAATGGCTGCATGAATTGATGGTACAAGTCACAGAAACACCTGAATAGCAGAGCGTTCAGATGATGCAATCCATCCATTTATCTCAGTGGCAGCAGCCCTCACTATTCATATACACCCCCACGAGCTCTTCCTAGGGGACATTGCAGAGTTTCCAAGCTGGGACAGAGTCACCATATCATGGGTCTGATTCAAGAGCTCTTCTTCGTTTGACATTCCCAGAATACCTCATCTCAGAGGATACCCAAAGCATCAAAGCCACTGAAGTGTTCCTCCTTCAAATGTTGAGGAGCAGAAGTTCCAGTTTGAGCCCCTCCTAAATTACTGAGTGCCTGAACCTTATTATCAATGATCAACAAAGCCGTCCTTCTCAGCGAATGTCCTCCACTTGCATCCATAACTTTTTCGATCACTATCCACAGTAGTTAATTTGTAAATCCATATCTTACCTTAATGCCAAGAGTTCTCTTTGGTATGACAGAGCAGTATAGCATCTGCGTCTCACACACACGCACACACACACACACACACACACACACACACACACACACACGCAAAATGGAGCTGGTAATTCTCATCCCAGTCACTTCACAAACAGCTGCAAACCATCACTGCATGAGTTGAAGGTCATCACTTGAGCCAAGAGATCGCATCATTTGCAAAAGGAAAAGGTGTGATGCTGGGACCCCCGCACCCCACACCCCATTACTGCACCCACACATTCTGTCTGTAAAACTCTTGATCATAGTTGATGACAAAGAGCAGCTTTCCTGTACACATACACAACTTCCTGAAATTAACCAGAACACCATTTACCTCAGCAACATTTAAACATATGTTTATATTCAAGTATTCTAGGAGCAAAGGACAAGGTCGGGTTATTAATTTAGAGCCAAAATAATATACACAGGGATTATTGGACTACAGGATTTCCGACTCAGAAACATTCAAATGAGTCTTGCTACCAAGCCATAAGCAAGTAACTGTTATAAATATTATATCAAATGGTAAATGGGTATGAGGTGTTGGTGCTGATATGCTGCGTTTGGTTTTCGGCATTGTGGCCAAAGGTCTCTAGTGTGTTCTCTTATGTGCAAAGGAGATTGTTCCAGAGGTTTTTTGGTTTGTTCAAATGTACAGTGTCATGGTCCTGGGTCTCCTGACCCAGCGTTTTTAGTTTATTATTATTATTATTATTATTATTATTTTGTACTGTTCGGACCCCTAGCCCTTGTGTTTCTCTGTGTTCCCTTTGTTGTGTGTTTAGTTTTCCCCATTACTGTGTGTTCTGTATTATTGCTGTCTGTGT